>OU026152.1:0-17234 GCA_907269125.1 Eristalis pertinax | reverse complement strand
AGCTGATGTAATTCATTCATGAACAATTCCAGCTTTAGGAGTAAAAATTGATGGAACTCCTGGACGACTAAACCAAACTAACTTCTTAATTAATCAACCAGGATTATTTTTTGGACAATGTTCAGAAATTTGTGGCGCAAATCATAGTTTCATACCTATTGTAATTGAAAGCATCCCAATAAACTTCTTTATTAAATGAATTTCTAATATAAATTAATCATTAAATGACTGAAAGCAAGTACTGGTCTCTTAAACCATGTTATAGTAATCTAGCAATTACTTTTAATGAAAAAAAAAAAAAAAAAAAAAAAAAAAAAAAAAAAAAAAAAAAAAAAAAAAAAAAAAAAAAATTTGAAATAATTAATAAAAATATTAATTTTATATATAATTAATAAAAAAAATTGAAATAATTAATAAAAATATTAATTTTATATATAATTAATAAAAAAAATTGAAATAATTAATAAAAATATTAATTTTATATATATATATATAATTAATAAAAAAAATTGAAATAATTAATAAAAATATTAATTTTATATATAATTAATAAAAAAAAATTGAAATAATTAATAAAAATATTAATTTTATATATAATTAAAAAAATTAGTTAAAATATATAACATTAGTATGTCAAACTAAAATTATTAAACTATTAATATTTTTTGATTCCACAAATAGCTCCTATTAGTTGATTAAGTTTATTTTTATTATTTTCAATAATTTTTATTTTATTTAATATAATAAATTATTTTATTTATTTACCTTCAATACCAAAATCTAAATTATCAAATAAAATTGTTACAAAGTCTATAACTTGAAAATGATAACTAATTTATTTTCTGTCTTTGACCCTTCTTCTAGTATTTTTAATTTATCATTAAATTGATTAAGAACTTTTATTGGATTATTAATAATTCCATCTATATACTGATTTATACCATCACGATATCATATTATTTGAAATAATATTTTATTAACATTACATAAAGAATTTAAAACTTTACTAGGAAATCCAAATCAAAAAGGAACAACTTTAATTTTTATTTCTTTATTTAGAATAATTTTATTTAATAATTTTATAGGGTTATTTCCATACATTTTTACAAGCACAAGTCATTTAGTTTTAACATTAGCATTAGCTTTACCTTTATGATTAGCTTTTATAATTTATGGATGATTAAATCATACTCAACATATATTTGCTCATTTAGTCCCACAAGGAACTCCTCCAATTTTAATACCTTTTATAGTTTGTATTGAAACTATTAGAAATATTATTCGTCCTGGTACATTAGCAGTTCGATTAACAGCAAATATAATTGCTGGTCATTTACTTTTAACTTTATTAGGAAATACAGGACCATCTTTATCCTATGCAATTATTTTAATTTTACTAATTACACAAATTTTATTATTAGTTTTAGAATCAGCTGTTGCAATAATTCAATCTTATGTATTTGCTGTTTTAAGAACTTTATATTCTAGAGAAGTAATTTAATAATTTATTTATATAAAAAAATGTCAACACACTCAAATCATCCCTTTCATTTAGTAGATTATAGCCCATGACCACTAACAAGAGCAATTGGTATCATAACAATAGTTTCAGGATTAGTAAAATGATTTCATCAATATGATAATTCATTATTATTTCTAGGATTAACAATTACAATTTTAACTGTTTATCAATGATGACGAGATGTATCACGAGAAGGTACATTTCAAGGTTTACATACACTTATAGTAACAACAGGACTACGATGAGGAATAATTTTATTTATTGTATCTGAAATTCTATTTTTTGCGTCATTTTTTTGAGCTTTTTTTCATAGTAGTTTATCTCCTGCTATCGAATTAGGAGCTGTTTGACCTCCAATAGGTATTGAACCATTTAATCCTTTCCAAATTCCTTTATTAAATACAACAATTTTATTAGCTTCAGGTATTACTGTAACTTGAGCTCATCATAGATTAATGGAAGGTAATTTTTCACAAACAACACAAGGATTATTTTTTACTGTTTTATTAGGAATTTATTTTTCTATTCTACAAGGATACGAATATATTGAAGCTCCTTTTACTATTGCTGATGCAATTTATGGGTCAACTTTTTACATAGCAACTGGATTTCATGGACTTCATGTTTTAATTGGAACTACTTTCTTATTAATTTGTTTAATCCGACACTTAAATAACCATTTTTCAAAAAATCACCATTTTGGATTTGAAGCAGCCGCATGATATTGACACTTTGTAGATATTGTTTGATTATTCCTTTATGTATCAATTTATTGATGAGGAGGATAATTTATTTATATAGTATAAAAGTATATATGACTTCCAATCATAAGGTTTATTAATCTTAATAATATAAATAATTTTTTCTATTACTTTAATATCATTAATTATTATTTTATTATCAATTGTAGTAATAATAATTGCTACTATTTTATCTAAAAAAAGATATACAGATCGAGAAAAAAGATCACCATTTGAATGTGGATTTGACCCTATATCTTCTTCTCGTATGCCTTTTTCTTTAAAATTTTTTTTAATTACTATTATTTTTTTAATTTTTGATGTAGAAATTGCATTAATTTTACCTATAATTTTAATTATAAACTTTTCAAATTTATTTATATGAACTTTTACTTCAATTATTTTCATTATAATTTTACTATTAGGTTTATACCACGAATGAAACCAAGGAATATTAAATTGATCAAATTAGGGTTATAGTTAAAATATAACATTTGATTTGCATTCAAAAATAATTGAAAAATTCAATTTACCTTGAATATGAAGCGATAAATTGCAATTAGTTTCGACCTAATCTTAGGTACTTTTACCCTTATTCTTTCAATAATTAATTGAAACCAAAATAGAGGTATATCACTGTTAATGATAAAAATGAATAATAATTCCAATTAAAGAAATATGAAGATCAAATAAAAGCTGCTAACTTTTTATTTTAATGGTTAAATTCCATTTATATTTCTATTTATATAGTTTAACAAAAACCTTACATTTTCATTGTAAAAATAAAAATATATTTTTTATAAATAATACTAAAAAAAATTATTTAACTTTATAAAATATTTAAAGATTTAAATAATCTCCCTAACATCTTCAATGTTATACTCTAAATATAAGCTATTTAAATATAAAATTAAAAATAATGATAAAATTATAATTCACAATACAAAAATTAACAAATAAATTTTTAAATTGTTATTTTGAATAATATAATTAAATTGTGAATAATTAACTAATTGTTTATATAAATGTTGTCTACCCATAAATTCTGATCACCCTTGATCAAAATTTTTAACAACATTTATACCTAACTTTAATGAATGATTAATAATCCCATAAGTAGAAATATAAGGTATAAATCACATAGAACCTACAAATATGCTTAAATAATAATTATTTAAAGATTTATTAATAAAAAATAATGAAATTTTTGATATTAAATAACCAATTAATCCCCCTCTAATACACACAAATAAAGTTATAAACTTTAAATAATTAGGTAAACAAATAGTATAAGGGGTTAAAAAAATTAATCATCTTAATATTCTCCCACCAATAATTCTTATAATTATTAAACCAAATATACCCTTTAATATAATTCAACCTTCATCATTTAATACATTTAATGCTCTACAATTTAAATCTCCTGTTATTGAATAATAAACTAAACGTAAAGAATAACAAACAGTTAAACCTGTAGAAAAAAAAAATAAAAAATAAATAAACAAATTTAATATTCTTAAAGAAACTATTTCTAAAATTAAATCCTTAGAATAAAATCCTGCCAAAAACGGTATACCACATAAAGCTAAATTTGCAACATTAAAACATGAAGATGTTAAAGGTATATAAATACTTAAACCACCCATTAAACGTAAATCTTGAGAATTATTTATATTATGAATAATAGCACCTGCACATATAAATAATAAAGCTTTAAATAATGCATGAGTCAATAAATGAAAAAAAGCTAATTTTTCATATCCTATTGACAAAATTATTATTATTAAACCTAATTGTCTTAATGTTGATAAGGCAATAATTTTTTTTAAATCAAATTCAAAATTAGCTCCTAATCCAGATATAAATATTGTTAATCCGGCTAATAAAAGTAATAATTGTGATATAAATGAATTAACTAATAATAAATTAAAACGAATTAATAAATAAATTCCTGCAGTTACTAAAGTTGAAGAATGAACTAATGCAGAAACTGGAGTAGGTGCTGCTATTGCAGCTGGTAATCAAGAACTAAAAGGAATTTGAGCTCTTTTAGTTATAGCTGCTAATATAACTAAACCTCCAACTAATATTATTTCTGTATCATTTTTTATAAATTCTAAATAAAAAATATAATTTCAACCCCCATAATTTAATATTCAAGCAATTGCTATTAATAAAGCTACATCTCCAATACGATTTAATAAAGCTGTTAATATTCCAGCATTAAAAGATTTTACATTTTGAAAATAAATAACTAAACAATAAGAAACTAACCCTAACCCATCTCATCCTAATAAAATTCTAATTAAATTAGGTCTAATAATTAATATTATTATTGAAAAAATAAATAATAAAACTAATATAATAAATCGATTAATATTTAAATCTAAACTTATATATTCTTTTCTATAATAAATTACTAAAGAAGAAATAAATAAAACAAAAGATATAAATATTAAACTTATTCAATCAAATAAAAAAGTTATAACAATACTTATAGAATTTAATGAAATAACCTCTCATTCTAAAAAAAAAATTAATTCATTTGAAATAAAATAAAAAGAACACAACAATAATCTAATACTTGTACAAAAAATTAATGAAAAATTAATAACACAAATTGATAAATATTTCACAATTTAAAATGAATAAATTCATATCATTGACACCACAAATCAATATTTTAATTAAACTATTTAAATTTTATAATCATAATAAACTTATTTCAGATTTTAATACTAGTAAATTTAAAGGAAATCAATGTAAAAATAATAGTAAATATTCACGATTTAAACCTCCTCTAAATGAATAAATACCAGAATATAATTTTCCATGTTGTCTATAAGCATATAAATATAAAGTATAAGCAGCTCTAAAAAAAGATAAAAAAATTAATATTAATATTGTTAATCAAGATCAACTCACAATTCTATTTAATAAAGAAATTTCTCCTAATAAATTTAAAGTCGGTGGGGCAGCTATATTAGCTGAACATAATAAAAATCATCATAATGTTATTGAAGGTATAAAATTTAACAACCCTTTATTAATTAATAATCTTCGTCTTCCTAAACGCTCATAACTAATATTAGCTAAACAAAATAAACCAGAGGAACACAATCCATGAGCAATTATTAAAGTATATGAACCAGAAATTCCTCAATAAGTTATTGTTATTAATCCTCTTAATACAATTCTTATATGAGCTACTGATGAATAAGCAATTAATGATTTTAAATCTGTTTGTCGTAAACAAATTAAACTTACTAATACTCCTCCTACTAAACTAATTCTAATAAATCAATAATTATATTTAATTCCTACAACTTGTAAAAATGAAAAAACTCGCAATAATCCATAACCTCCTAATTTTAACATAATTCCTGCTAAAATTATTGATCCAGAAACTGGAGCTTCAACATGAGCTTTTGGTAACCACAAATGAACTAAAAATATAGGTATTTTAACTAAAAATGGTAAAATTAAAAATAAATATATAATTAAATAATTAAAATTATAATTATTTATTAAATAAAAATTTATTGTATTTAAATTATTATATAAATAAAAGACAATAATTAATATAGGCAAAGAAACTAATAATGTATAAAATAATAAATATATACCCGCTTGTAATCGTTCTGGTTGATAACCTCATCCTAAAATTAAAAATAAAGTAGGAATTAAACTTCTTTCAAAAAATAAATAAAATATAAATAAATTTATACTTATAAAAGTTAAAACTAATAATAATAATAAAAATATAATATTTAATAAAAATAAATTTTTATAATTATTAAATTTATTAATTGAATCACTTGCTATTAGTATTAATGTACAAATTCAAAAACTTAATAATACTATTCCATAAGAAAGTAAGTCTATCCCTAAAAAATAAGAAATTCCTACTCAATAATTTCTAAAATAATTTAAAATAATTAAAATAAATATAATAATAAATAATATATTTTGAACCATTCAAAATATATTTTTTATAAAACAAAAAGAAAATAAAAATATTAATATAAATAAAATTTTTAACATTGTAAAATACTAAATGATTGAAAATAATCATTTCCGTAAGTTCGAATTATTGACACTAAAATAGATAAGCCTAATACACCTTCACACACTCTAAAAGTTAAAAATACTATACTAAAATAATTTTCATAATTTATTATATTTAAATAAATAAATAATATAAAAAATAAAGATAATACAATATATTCTAAACTTAAAAGTATTGATAATAAATGTTTACGATTAGAAATAAATCTAAAAACTCCTATAACTATCAAAAAAAAAGGCAATCCTCAATTTATAAATATTATCATTAGTTTTAATAGTTTAACAAAAACATTGGTCTTGTAAACCAAAAATAAGAATAAATTCTTTTTAAACTTCAAGAAAAAAGAAATATCTTTATCATTAATCTCCAAAATTAATATTTTAATTAAACTATTTCTTGATATTATACAATTAATATTATACAGACTAACCTTAATTTTTAGATTTATTTTTTTACAAATAAATCATCCCTTAAGAATAGGATTAATACTTTTAATCCAAACAATCATAGTATGTAGCATTACTGGTTTAATGACTAAAAGTTTTTGATTTTCTTATATTTTATTTTTAATTTTTATTGGAGGAATATTAGTTTTATTTATTTATATAACATCTTTAGCCTCTAATGAAATATTTTCTATATCAATAAAAATAACTATAATTTCAATTATTAGTTTATTAATTTTAATAATTATTTCATTTTTTATAGATAAAATATTATCTTCTTTTAATTTAATAAATAATGAAATAATGTCAATTACAAATATAAATTCTTATATAAGAGAAAATTCACTTAATTTAATTAAATTATATAACTATCCAAGAAATATAATTACAATTTTATTAATTAATTATCTATTAATTACAATAATTGCTTCCATTAAAATTACAAAATTATTTTATGGGCCAATTCGATCTATAAACTAATGAATAACAAACCTATACGTACTACTCACCCTATTTTTAAAATTATAAATAATGCACTAGTTGATTTACCATCACCTTCTAATATTTCTATATGATGAAATTTTGGTTCATTATTAGGATTATGCTTAGGAATTCAAATTTTAACAGGCTTATTTTTAGCAATACATTACACAGCAGATATTAATTTAGCCTTCAATAGAGTAGACCATATTTGTCGAAACGTAAATTATGGTTGACTATTACGAACTTTACATGCTAATGGTGCATCATTTTTTTTTATTTGTATTTATTTACATATCGGTCGAGGAATATACTATGGATCATATTTATTTACTCCTACATGATTAAGAGGAACAATTATTTTATTTTTAGTTATAGCAACTGCATTTATAGGTTATGTATTACCTTGAGGACAAATATCTTTTTGAGGAGCTACAGTAATTACTAATTTATTATCTGCTATCCCTTATTTAGGGACAGATTTAGTACAATGAATTTGAGGAGGGTTTTCAGTTGATAACCCTACATTATCACGATTTTTTACTTTTCATTTCATTTTACCATTTATTGTTTTAGCAATAGTAATAATTCATTTATTATTTCTTCATCAAACTGGATCTAATAATCCTATTGGATTAAATTCAAATCTTGATAAAATTCCTTTTCACCCTTATTTTAGTTACAAAGATATTGTAGGATTTATTATTTTATTAATATTATTAACTTTATTAACATTATGAAATCCTTATTTATTAGGTGATCCAGATAATTTTATTCCTGCAAATCCTTTAGTTACACCAATCCATATTCAACCTGAATGATATTTTTTATTTGCTTATGCTATCTTACGATCAATTCCTAATAAATTAGGAGGTGTAATTGCATTAGTTATATCAATTGCAATTTTAATGATTATACCATTCTATAATTTAATAAAATTTCGAGGAATTGAATTTTATCCTATTAATCAAATTTTATTTTGATATATAGTAACTATTGTAATTTTATTAACTTGAATTGGAGCACGACCCGTTGAAGATCCATTTATTATTATTGGACAAATTTTGACTATTTTATATTTCTTATATTATTTAATTAATCCATTAATTTCTAAATGATGAGATAATTTATTAAATTAATCATAGTTAATGAGCTTGAATAAGCATATGTTTTGAAAACATAATATAGAAACTAAAATTTTCTATTAACTTTACTAATATAATTTATTTAAATTAAATAAATAAATAAATTTTTAAACCAACATAAAATAATAAATAATTTAATGAAAAAGGTAAAAATCCCTTTCAAGCTAAATATATTAATTTATCATAACGAAATCGAGGTAAAGTTCCACGTACTCAAATAAATATAAATGAAATAAATATTAATTTAAAATAAAATATAAAATTAAATACATCCCCCCCTAAAAAAATTAATGAAAATAATATACTTATAAATAAAATTCTTGCATATTCAGATAAAAAAATTAAAGCAAAACCCCCTCTTCTATATTCAACATTAAATCCAGAAACTAATTCAGATTCTCCTTCAGCAAAATCAAAAGGTGTACGATTAGTTTCAGCTAATGAAATTGTTAATCAAATAAATACTAAAGGATAAAGTATAAAAAAAAATCATAAATATTTTTGATAATAATAAAAACTTAGTATATTGTAATTATTAATCAAAAAAATAAAAGATAATAAAATTAAAGCTAAACTAACTTCATATGAAATTGTTTGAGCTACAGATCGTAAACTTCCTAATAATGCATAATTTGAATTAGAAGATCACCCAGCAATTATTACAGTATAAACACCTAAACTTGTACAACACATAAAAAATAATAGCCCTAAATTAAAAGAAAATAATTTAATAAAAAAAGGTATACATATTCATAATAATAAAGATAAAAATAATGAAAAAACTGGAGAAAAATAATATGAAATATAATTAGATAATAAAGGATAAGTTTGTTCCTTCGTAAATAATTTAATTGCATCACAAAAAGGTTGAGGAATCCCTATCAATCCAACTTTATTAGGTCCTTTACGAATTTGAATATAACCTAAAACTTTACGTTCTAATAAAGTTAAAAAAGCAACACTTACTAAAACACAAATAATTAGTATTACACTTATAATTAAAAATAAAATAATTTCTATATAAAACAAGTACTATTTGTAATATAAATTACATTTATAAATTCTAAATTTATTACATTAATCTGCCAAAATAGCTTTATAAACAACAATTATTTAAATTCTTTTTGTATAAAATAAAATTATTTATATATTCAATCCTTTCGTACTAAAATATATTAATTAATTAAAGATAGAAACCAACCTGGCTCACGCCGGTTTGAACTCAGATCATGTAAGATTTTAAAAGTCGAACAGACTTTAAATTTAAACGGCTACACCTAAAATTATTTCTTAATCCAACATCGAGGTCGCAATCTTTTTTATCGATATGAACTCTCCAAAAAAATTACGCTGTTATCCCTAGAGTAACTTAAATTTTTAATCATTAAAAATGGATCATTTATTCATAAATCAATGATTTAAACTTTAAAAGTTTTTTAAATTTTAATATCACCCCAATAAAATATAAAAATAATATTATAATTAAATTAATCCACAAAATTAAAATATACTTTATATAAAGATTCATAGGGTCTTCTCGTCTTTTAAATTTATTTTAGCTTTTTGACTAAAAAATAAAATTCTATTATAAATTTAAATGAAACAGTTAATATTTCGTCCAACCATTCATTCCAGCCTTCAATTAAAAGACTAATGATTATGCTACCTTTGCACAGTTAATATACTGCGGCCATTTAAAAAAAATTCAGTGGGCAGGTCAGACTTTAAATTAATTTCTAAAAGACATGTTTTTGTTAAACAGGCGAACATTATTTTTGCCGAATTCTTTATATAAACTTTTCATTTTTAAATATATTAATACAAAATAAATATACTAATTATATCATTATTACTTTATTTTTTTTATTTAAATAAATATTTTAATAAAAACTTAAAATATAATAAATAATTTATTAAAAAAATTAATTTATAACAAACTTAATAAAAATTGATACTTTTAAACATATTAAATTTTAAACATTATTTAATATTTATAAAAATTTATTTTATAGCTTATCCCATAAAATATTAATCTTCAAAAATTACTTTATTTTTAAAATAAATAAGTAAATTTTGAATATTAAATTAAATTTATTTCTTAAAAAACTAGATACCTTTAAAAACGAATAACATTTCATTTCTAATAAATTATTAAATATAATTTTATCACATTAACATTTATAATTTATTAAATCTTTTAAAATCGAGAAAAATATATTTATATTTTTTATTTAATATACTCTGATACACAAGATACAATAAATTAAATTTTCTTTTAAAATAAAAATTTTTCATTATATTTCAATTTTATTTTACAATACTAATAAACTATTATTAAAATTATTTTTTCTTTATAAAATACTAAAACTTTAAAATTTTATAATTATTTTTAATATTTTTTTTTTTAAAAAAAAAAATGAATTAATAATTATTAATCAATTTATATTGATTTGCACAAAAATCTTTTCAATGTAAATGAAATACTTTACTTAATAAGCTTTAAATTGATTCTAGATACACTTTCCAGTACATCTACTATGTTACGACTTATCTTATTTTAATAACAAGAGCGACGGGCGATATGTACATATTTTAGAGCTAAAATCAAATTATTAATCTTTATAATTTTACTATCAAATCCAATTTCATTAAATTTTTCATATTTAAATTCACATAAATAAATTTTATTGTAACTCATTTATACTTAAAAATAAACTACACCTTGATTTGATATTAATTTTTATATAAATTATAGAAAATTATTATTCTTATAAAATATTCTAATAACAACGATATATAAATTGATTTACAATTTTAAGTAAGGTACATCGCGGATTATCGATTATAAAACAAGTTCCTCTGAATAGACTAAAATACCGCCAAATTTTTTAAGTTTCAAGAATATATCTAATACTACTCAAATAAATTTTTATTTATTTTAAATAATAGGGTATCTAATCCTAGTTTTTATCTAAAATTTCATAGCTTCAATTAATTTTTTTTTAAAAAAATTAATTAATTTAAAATTTCACTTAATAAATTAATTATTTTTTTAAAATTATTAAATTTAACTTCTATTAATAAAATTTACTTATATTATTTGTATAACCGCAACTGCTGGCACAAATTTTGTCAATATCAATTAATATTTCTATTTTTAAATTTCTTTAATTAATAATATTAATTATTGCAAATAAATAAAAAAATATTTACTTTTAAAATAAATATAAAATCACACAAAAATTTACATATAATATAAATTAAAAATAAATTTTTAAGCTAAAATAAAACTTTTTATATCTTTTAATTTTCTAAAATAAATTAAATTAATGAAAAAATTAATTTTTAATTTAAATAATTAAAATTAATTTGTTTTTAAAAAAATATAATATTTAATAAAAACAAATATAAATAATTACATTAAGTAACATTCATTAGAAAAATAAAAAATAACAAACATTTATTTATTATTAAAATAAATCCCCTAATTTATTTTAAATATAAATAATTCTTAAAAATTAAATATATATATATATATAATAAATAAATCCCCTAATTTATATTATTTTTAATATTTTATAATTTTAATTTTTATATTTAATAATTAAATAATTAAATAACATATAAATTTATTAATATAAAATAATAATAATATAAATAATTTAAAATAGTACAAAATAATTAATAAAAAATTAATATTTTTTTTATTAATTATATATAAAATTAATATTTTTATTAATTATTTCAAATTTTTTTTTTTTTTTTTTTTTTTTTTATATATATATATATATTAATCTATATATTAAATAATTTAATATTAATTATAAATTATTTAATATTTCTAAAAAAACCTCAATTTATATAAATAATAGCTTATATTATAGATATCAAAAATCTATATTTTAATAGATTAATATATATATTATAATATATATATATTATAAATATAATATATATATATATATTATTACAAGTTTATATAATAATTGTAAAAAAGAATAAATTTATATATACATATAAATTTATTATTTATATAAATAATTAATAAAAATTTTAAATTAAATTTAAAAAGATATATTATTCAATATATCATTTTTAAATTTAATTTAAAATTTATTAAAATATTATATATTTATATATATATATATATTTATATATTAAATAATTTAATATTAATTATAAATTATTTAATATTTCTAAAAAAACCTCAATTTATATAAATAATAGTTTATATTATAGATATCAAAAATCTATATTTTAATAGATTAATATATATATTATAATATATATATATTATAAATATAATATATATATATATATTATTACAAGTTTATATAATAATTGTAAAAAAGAATAAATTTATATATATATATAAATTTATTATTTATATAAATAATTAATAAAAATTTTAAATTAAATTTAAAAAGATATATTATTCAATATATCATTTTTAAATTTAATTTAAAATTTATTAAAATATTATATATTTATATATATATATATATTTATATATAAAATAATTTAATATTAATTATAAATTATTTAATATTTCTAAAAAAACCTCAATTTATATAAATAATAGTTTATATTATAGATATCAAAAATCTATATTTTAATAAATTAATATATATATTATAATATATATATATTATAAATATAATATATATATATATATTATTACAAGTTTATATAATAATTGTAAAAAAAATAAATTTATATATATATATAAATTTATTATTTATATAAATAATTAATAAAAATTTTAAATTAAATTTAAAAAGATATATTATTCAATATATCATTTTTAAATTTAATTTAAAATTTATTAAAATATTATATATCTATATATATATATATATTTATATATTAAATAATTTAATATTAATTATAAATTATTTAATATTTCTAAAAAAACCTCAATTTATATAAATAATAGCTTATATTATAGATATCAAAAATCTATATTTTAATAGATTAATATATATATTATAATATATATATATTATAAATATAATATATATATATATATTATTACAAGTTTATATAATAACTGTAAAAAAAATAAATTTATATATATATATAAATTTATTATATATATAAATAATTAATAAAAATTTTAAATTAAATTTAAAAAATATATTATTCAATATATCATTTTTAAATTTAATTTAAAATTTATTAAAATATTATATATATATATATATATATATATATAATTTAATAGCAAATTAATATTTAAAACAATTAAATTTTAAATATTTGTATACTAAATTTAATTATTTAATATTTAATTATTTAATATTTAAATATTTATTATTAATTTAATTTTTAATTTATAAATAATGAATTGCCTGATAAAAGGATTATCTTGATAGGATAAATAATGTAATTACTATTACATTCATTATATTTAATAGAATTAAACTATTTCTAAAAGTATCAAAAACTTTTGTGCATCATACACCAAAATATATTAAAAAGATAAGCTAATTAAGCTACTGGGCTCATACCCCACTCATAAAGGTTTTAATCCTTTTCTTTTTAATTTTTAATAATTCATCAAAAATTTTATTTTTTTGTATCCTAATAATAAGAACTATAATTACTATTTCAGCTAATTCTTGACTAGGCGCTTGAATAGGTTTAGAAATTAATTTATTATCATTTATCCCCCTAATAAATGATAATAATTTAATATCTAATGAAGCTTCTTTAAAATATTTTTTAACTCAAGCTTTAGCTTCTTCAATTTTATTATTTTCAACTATTTTATTTATATATAATAATAATTTTATATACTATAGTGAAAATAATAGTATTAATTTAATAATTTTATCTTCTTTATTATTAAAAAGAGGAACAGCTCCTTTTCATTTTTGATTCCCTAATGTAATAGAAGGAATAAATTGAATAAATGCTTTAATTTTAATAACTTGACAAAAAATTGGACCTTTGATATTAATTTCTTATTTAATTATTAAACCGTTATTAATTTTTTGTGTCATTTTATCAGTAATCATCGGTTCATTAGGAGGTTTAAATCAAACCTCTTTACGAAAATTAATAACATTTTCATCTATTAATCACTTAGGTTGAATATTAATAAGTATATATTCTAATGAAACTTTATGAATTACTTATTTTTTATTTTATAGATTTATATCATTTAATATAATTTTTTTATTTAATATATTTAAATTATATCATATTAATCAATTATTTTCACTATTTTTATATAATAAAACTTTAAAATTTTCATTATTTTTAAATTTATTATCATTAGGAGGTTTACCACCATTTATAGGATTTATCCCAAAATGATTAACTATTCAATATTTAACATTTAATAATCAATTATTTATATTAACAGTTATAATTTTAATAACATTAATTACTCTATATTTTTATTTACGATTATGTTATACAGCTTTTATACTTAATCATTTTGAAAATAATTGAAATTTTAATATTTATTGAAATAATTTTTCAATAAATATTTATCTTTTTTTTTCATTTATTTCTACTTTTGGATTATTCATTATTAGATTTATTTATTATTTAATTTAAGATTTTAAGTTAAATAAACTAATAGCCTTCAAAGCTATAAATATAAGAATAATCTTTTAAGTCTTAATAATTTATTTTATATTATTCCTTTAGAATTGCAATCTAATGTCATTATTGACTATAAAACTTTTGATTAAAAAGAAACTATTTCTTATAAATAGATTTACAATCTACCGCCTAAACTTCAGCCATTTAATCGCAACAATGATTATTTTCAACTAATCATAAGGATATTGGAACATTATATTTTGTATTTGGAACATGAGCAGGTATAGTAGGAACTTCATTAAGAATTTTAATTCGAGCTGAATTAGGTCATCCCGGAGCATTAATTGGTGATGACCAAATTTATAATGTTATTGTAACAGCTCATGCATTTGTAATAATTTTCTTTATAGTAATACCTATTATAATTGGAGGATTTGGAAATTGATTAGTTCCTCTTATACTTGGAGCTCCTGATATAGCATTTCCTCGAATAAATAATATAAGTTTTTGATTATTACCTCCTTCTTTAACTTTACTATTAGTAAGAAGTATAGTAGAAAATGGAGCTGGAACAGGATGAACAGTTTATCCTCCTTTATCAAGAAATATTGCTCATGGAGGTGCCTCAGTTGATTTAGCAATTTTTTCATTACATTTATCCGGTATATCATCAATTTTAGGGGCTGTAAATTTTATTACAACAGTTATTAATATACGCTCAACAGGAATTACTTATGATCGTATACCTTTATTCGTTTGATCTGTTGCTATTACAGCATTATTACTTCTTCTTTCATTACCAGTTCTAGCCGGAGCAATTACAATATTATTAACTGACCGAAATTTAAATACATCATTTTTTGACCCAGCAGGAGGAGGAGACCCAATTTTATACCAACATCTATTCTGATTTTTTGGACACCCTGAAGTTTATATTTTAATTTTACCTGGATTTGGTATAATTTCTCATATTATTAGTCAAGAATGTGGAAAAAAAGAAACATTCGGTTCATTAGGTATAATTTATGCTATATTAGCTATTGGATTATTAGGATTTATTGTATGAGCTCATCATATATTTACTGTTGGTATAGATGTTGACACTCGAGCATACTTCACATCAGCAACAATAATTATTGCTATTCCTACTGGAATTAAAATTTTTAGTTGACTAGCAACTTTACATGGTACTCAATTAGTTTATTCTCCTGCTATCATTTGAGCATTAGGATTTGTATTTTTATTTACAGTTGGTGGATTAACAGGAGTTATTTTAGCTAATTCATCTATTGATATTATTTTACATGACACATATTATGTTGTTGCTCATTTTCATTATGTTTTATCTATAGGTGCAGTATTTGCAATTATAGCAGGATTTGTTCATTGATACCCTTTATTTACAGGATTAACCTTAAATAATAAATGATTAAAAACTCAATTTTTAATCATATTTATTGGAGTAAATTTAACATTTTTTCCTCAACATTTTTTAGGATTAGCTGGTATACCTCGTCGATATTCTGATTATCCAGATGCATATACAGCATGAAATATTGTATCAACTATCGGTTCAACAATTTCACTTGTAAGAATTATTTTTTTTATAATTATTATTTGAAAAAGAATAATTAAACAACGACAAGTAATCTATCCTATACAATTAAATTCATCTATTGAATGATATCAAAATATTCCACCAGCAGAACATAGATATTCAGAATTACCACTATTATCAAATTTCTAATATGGCAGATTAGTGCCATGGATTTAAGCTCCATAAATAAAGTATTTTACTTTTATTAGAATAATGTCAACATGAGCAAATTTAGGATTACAAGATAGAGCTTCTCCACTTATAGAACAATTAACATTTTTTCATGATCATGCTATATTAATTTTAATTATAATTACTGTAATAGTAGGTTACATAATAATTATACTATTTTTTAATAATTATAGAAATCGTTACTTACTTCATGGACAAACTATTGAAGTTATTTGAACAATTTTACCTGCATTTATTTTATTATTTATTGCATTCCCATCTCTACGACTTTTATATTTACTTGATGAAATCAATGAACCTTCAATTACTTTAAAAGCTATTGGACACCAATGATATTGAAGTTATGAATATTCAGACTTTTTAAATATTGAATTTGATTCATACATAATTCCAACTAATGAATTAAAATCTAATAATTTCCGATTATTAGATGTTGATAACCGGATTATTCTACCTATAAATTCTCAAATTCGAATTTTAGTTACATC
>CAJSMF010000248.1:0-14653 GCA_907269125.1 Eristalis pertinax | reverse complement strand
GATGTCTTCGGATCCACTCCAGTCTTTGGATTTCGATAATAGACATCTTCACACAAAACCACAGGTGTACACAGGTCGTAGGTACGCCTAGTTCGGCCGCTGTGGCAGTTGGAAGATGAGCCATGAAAGGCTACAAAATTCTTAGTATACACTGTCAATTTTTTTTAGGTGAAAAATTCGATGTCTTCGGATCCACTCCAGTCTTTGGATTTCGATAATACACATTTACACACATAACCACAGGTGTACACAGATCGTAGGTACGCCTAGTTCGGCCGCTGTGGCAGTTGGAAGATGAGCCATGAAAGGCTACAAAATCCTTACTATACACTGTCAATTTTTTTAGGTGAAAAATTCGATGTCTTCGGATCCACTCCAATCTTTGGATTTCGATAATACACATCTACACACATAACCATAGGTGTACACAGGTCGTAGGTACGCCTAGTTCGGCCGCTGTGGCAGTTGGAAGATGAGCCATGAAAGGCTACAAAATCCAATCAATTTTTTTAGGTGAAAAATTCGATGTCTTCGGATCCACTCCAGTCTTTGGATTTCGTTAATACACATCTACACACATAACCACAGGTGTACACAGGTCGTAGGTACGCCTAGTTCGGCCGCTGTGGCAGTTGGAAGATGAGCCTTAAAAGGCTACAAAATCCTTACTATACACTGTCAATTTTTTTAGGTGAAAAATTCGATGTCTTCGCATCCACTCCAGTCTTTTTATTTCGATAATACACATCTACACACATAACCACAGGTGTACACAGGTCGTAGGTACGCCTAGTTCGGCCGCTGTGGCAGTTGGAAGATGAGCCATGAAAGGCTACAAAATTCTTAGTATACACTGTCAATTTTTTTTAGGTGAAAAATTCGATGTCTTCGGATCCACTCCAGTCTTTGGATTTCGATAATACACATTTACACACATAACCACAGGTGTACACAGATCGTAGGTACGCCTAGTTCGGCCGCTGTGGCAGTTGGAAGATGAGCCATGAAAGGCTACAAAATCCTTACTATACACTGTCAATTTTTTTAGGTGAAAAATTCGATGTCTTCGGATCCACTCCAATCTTTGGATTTCGATAATACACATCTACACACATAACCATAGGTGTACACAGGTCGTAGGTACGCCTAGTTCGGCCGCTGTGGCAGTTGGAAGATGAGCCATGAAAGGCTACAAAATCCTTACTATACACTGTCAACTTTTTTAGGTGAAAAATTCGATGTCTTCGGATCCACTCCAATCTTTGAATTTCGATAATACACATCTACACACATAACCACAGGTGTACACAGGTCGTAGGTACGCCTAGTTCGGCCGCTGTGGGAGTTGGAAGATGAGCCATGAAAGGCTACAAAATCCTTACTATACACTGTCAATTTTTTTAGGTGATAAATTCGATGTCTTCGGATCCACTCCAGTCTTTGGATTTCGATAATACACATTTACACACATAACCACAGGTGTACACAGGTCGTAGGTACGCCTAGTTCGGCCGCTGTGGCAGTTGGAAGATGAGCCTTAAAAGGCTACAAAATCCTTACTATACACTGTCAATTTTTTTAGGTGAAAAATTCGATGTCTTCGCATCCACTCCAGTCTTTGGATTTCGATAATACACATCTACACACATAACCACAGGTGTACACAGGTCGTAGGTACGCCTAGTTCGGCCGCTGTGGCAGTTGGAAGATGAGCCATGAAAGGCTACAAAATTCTTAGTATACACTGTCAATTTTTTTTAGGTGAAAAATTCGATGTCTTCGGATCCACTCCAGTCTTTGGATTTCGATAATACACATTTACACACATAACCACAGGTGTACACAGATCGTAGGTACGCCTAGTTCGGCCGCTGTGGCAGTTGGAAGATGAGCCATGAAAGGCTACAAAATCCTTACTATACACTGTCAATTTTTTTAGGTGAAAAATTCGATGTCTTCGGATCCACTCCAGTCTTTGGATTTCGATAATACACATCTACACACATAACCACAGGTGTACACAGGTCGTAGGTACGCCTAGTTCGGCCGCTGTGGCAGTTGGAAGATGAGCCATGAAAGGCTACAAAATCCTTACTATACACTGTCAACTTTTTTAGGTGAAAAATTCGATGTCTTCGGATCCACTCCAATCTTTGGATTTCGATAATACACATCTACACACATAACCACAGGTGTACACAGGTCGTAGGTACGCCTAGTTCGGCCGCTGTGGCAGTTGGAAGATGAGCCTTAAAAGGCTACAAAATCCTTACTATACACTGTCAATTTTTTTAGGTGAAAAATTCGATGTCTTCGCATCCACTCCAGTCTTTGGATTTCGATAATACACATCTACACACATAACCACAGGTGTACACAGGTCGTAGGTACGCCTAGTTCGGCCGCTGTGGCAGTTGGAAGATGAGCCATGAAAGGCTACAAAATCCTTACTATACACTGTCAATTTTTTTTGGGGAAAAATTCGATGTCTTCGGATCCACTCCAGTCTTTGGATTTCGATAATACACAAAATTCGATGTCTTCGGATCCACCCCAATCTTTGGATTTCGATAATACACATCTACACACATAACCACAGGTTTACACAGGTCGTAGGTACGCCTAGTTCGGCCGCTGTGGCAGTTGGAAGATGAGCCATGAAAGGCTACAAAATCCAATCAATTTTTTTAGGTGAAAAATTCGATGTCTTCGGATCCACTCCAGTCTTTGGATTCCGTTAATACACATCTACACACATAACCACAGGTGTACACAGGTCGTAGGTACGCCTAGTTCGGCCGCTGTGGCAGTTGGAAGATGAGCCATGAAAGGCTACAAAATCCTTACTATACACTGTCAATTTTTTTAGGTGAAAAATTCGATGTCTTCGGATCCACTCCAGTCTTTGGATTTCGATAATACACATCTACACACATAACCATAGGTGTACACAGGTCGTAGGTACGCCTAGTTCGGCCGCTGTGGCAGTTGGAAGATGAGCCATGAAAGGCTACAAAATCCTTACTATACACTGTCAACTTTTTTAGGTGAAAAATTCGATGTCTTCGGATCCACTCCAATCTTTGGATTTCGATGATACACATCTACACACATAACCACAGGTGTACACAGGTCATAGGTACGCCTAGTTCGGCCGCTGTGGCAGTTGGAAGATGAGCCATGAAAGGCTACAAAATCCTTACTATACACTGTCAATTTTTTTAGGTGATAAATTCGATGTCTTCGGATCCACTCCAGTCTTTGGATTTCGATAATACACATTTACACACATAACCACAGGTGTACACAGGTCGTAGGTACGCCTAGTTCGGCCGCTGTGGCAATTGGAAGATGAGCCATGAAAGGCTACAAAATCCTTACTATACACTGTCGATTTTCGATGTGTTCGGATCCACTCCAGTCTTTGGATTTCGATAATACACATTTACACACATAACCACAGGTGTACACAGGTCGTAGGTACGCCTAGTTCGGCCGCTGTGGCAGTTGGAAGATGAGCCTTGAAAGGCTACAAAATACTTACCATACACTGTCGATTTTTTTAGGTGAAAAATTCTATGTCTTCGGATCCACTCCAGTCTTTGAATTTCGATAATACACATCTACACACATAACCACAGGTGTACACAGGTCGTAGGTCACAAGGCTGTAGCTCAGGCTACTGTGGGGGTCACAGGTGGCGGATAGTGAACGGCCTGTAGATATGCAGGTTAGCTGTGAATACCAAATAAGCAGTCCCCGACCAAGAGCGGCAGAGAAGGAGGGCGCGGCTGAAAAGGCCACAGGAACCCCAGAGAACTTTCTGCGACAAGACGAGCGGGCACCGTCTTCAAATATGTGCTAACCCACCTCTTGGCTCTCGAGTTAGGAGGTGGCTCCGAGGGAAACGACATCCTCATCGGTAACAACCAATTGAGGTTAATATCTTTGAAGGCACCGACATAACCGGCATTACGACTGAGCCCAGTAAAGTCGTAATTATGATATACTGGAAAACCCATTTCGGAACTATTGACATCAGGGCTGACGCCTGCAGTATTCTGTCACCTGAGTAAGCTGGAGTGAAATCTGGTTGAAATGGCTTTCAGGCTAATGCTGTAGACGCCCCCGTCCCGTTAAAACCTTGGCAGGACTCATAGTACGTTCAACGCTTCGTCGCCATTAAGTTGGTGGTGTAGGTCCAGATGAAACATTCCTGGTTAGCACCGATCCGGCTCTGGCACAGAACCCCATAAGGGCATGTGTCAACCCTCGCATGGCCTCACTGCTTGCAAAGATAACCATGGGATCAAATAGGTGACTACACATCCGAACGTTGATAGCGGCTTTGAGTGGGGACCAACAAGAAATGAACACAACAAATATAAACACAAACACAAACCCAATCATCAACGATCAGGTACAAAACGGCGAAAGTACGGATGGAGAAAATGGAGAAAATCCATTCAAAAGGAGTAGCAAGGTGCAAAGGTCGCCAATAATCCAGTCATCAACCCCAACCCCAGATGATAAAACTGCAACACCGACTAAAACCAACCAGCAGTCGGTATTCCATCAACTTGGAGAGCAGATTAAAATTCTGGTAGAAATGCTGGGGGATGGTAAAAGGCGGTCGATACACCAACCTATGCGGGATGCTATAGAAAGCATCAAGGCGCTATATGAGTTATCGGCGATCGAGATGCATGATGAACATGCCAAAACTGTTATCCGGAGAAACAATGCCTCTCAAACATCCCCATGGCTTAAGGCGCTTCTAGGGCCCAAACGGAGGCCGGATCCCAGCAGTGAGTCACCGAACTCAAAACGTAGGCAGAACTCAGGAGAAGGAGCAAATGCGCCTCGAGAAGTAATTAAGGCGCTCCGCGAAGAGAACGAGGCACTCCACAAAGGAGGAAAAAATAAGAAAAAAGCTATAAATGCTAAGAAAGATGAGCTAGCCCCAGTGAGGAAAAAACTAGTCACCGCAGCAAGCAACGAGCAGGCAGATGACAGCTCCTGGTCGAAGGTCGTTAGAAATAAAACGAAGAGAAAGGAAGAGAAAAAGGCGACAGTGGTAAAAACTCGACCGGACGCAATCGTGGTTGCAAGGAAGGGAGAATTATCATACGCCGAAATACTCCGGAGAGTCAAGGCCGACCCCAAACTTCATAACTTGGGCGAATCGGTCACGAAAATAAGACGGACCCAGAAAGGCGACCTTCTGTTCCAGCTACGGAAAGCTGGCGACCAAACGGAGCAATTTAAAAAAATAATCGGTGAGAACCTCGGGGGTGATGTGGAGATACGATCCTTAACACAGAGGTCGACGGTGGAAATTAAAGATCTCGACGAAGTCACCACTAGAAGAGACATTTGCGACGCTATCAAGGCCCAGTACAACACTGAGATCAGCGAAGCAGACGTGCTTAGCCTTAGGAAAGCCTACGGAGGCACACAGATCGCGACAGTGGGATTACCGGCAGAAAAGGCGAATAAACTTATAGAATCAGGCAAAGTTAAAGTCGGCTGGGTGAGATGTCGCATCCGAGTCCGTAAAGCCCTCACCAAATGCTTCAGGTGCTTGGAGTTCGGCCACACGGCGCGGCAATGTAAAAGCGAGCATGACCGATCGAAACAATGCAGAAAATGCGGAGAAGAAGGTCACATAGCCAAGGTCTGCAAAAAAGATGCACTATGCTTCTGGTGCAAGATAGCCACACCAGAAAATGCTGCACATGTAGCTGGTAGCAGCAAGTGCCCGCTACTCAAGAAGGCTTTGGCTAAATTAATATGATAAATATCATCCAGATAAATTTAAACCACTGTGCAGCTGCGCAGGATCTTCTGGCTCAAACGGTGAGAGAAAAGAAGATCGACATAGCGCTGATAAGTGAGCCCTACAAATCTATAGATGGTAACAGCTGGATAGAAAACACCACGAAAAGAGCGGCGATATGGACCTGCGGGAACCATGCCCTGCAATCGGTCGGCCACCGGCTGATCACTTCGTGTCTGCAAAGATAAAAGGGGTGCACGTTTATAGTTGCTATGCACCCCCTAGTCTTGGAATGTCAGACTATCTAAAGCTGCTGGATGACATCGTAAACGACGCACGCGGGAAGCATCCAGTGATCATTGCTGGAGATTTTAACGCCTGGGGCAGCAGGATCACGGATGAAAGGGGAAGAGCTCTTCTCGAATCCTTTGCATCGCTAGACATTGGTCTAGCCAACAACGGCGCAGTCCAAACGTTTCGTAAGGCAGGTAGAGCGTCAATCATCGACATTACGTTCATGAGCAGCTCTCTACTACAGCATACCAAATGGCGGGTTAGCGAGGACTACACGCACAGTGATCACCAGGCGATAATCTTCAGCGTCGGAAAGCAGAAACGGAAGCTGCACCCCGTCTCAACAGGGCCAAAATGGAAAGACACGTTTTTCGATAGAGACGTGTTCAATGAAATGATGAATACCAGCGTCATAGCCAACAATGGCTCAGCTGAGACCCTCTCACAACAGCTGACACAGGTCATAACGACAGCGTGCGACGCAGCAATGCCCAGAAGGACACCGAGTAAAAGAGGCGAGCCCTGCTACTGGTGGACCGAGGAGATCAAGAGACTGAGAGCGATATGCCTACGAGCTCGACGCAGATCCCAAAGATCCAGAGGCAGACCGGATTTCCAGGAACGGCTCAACACATTTAAAGTGGCGACACGGGAACTGGAACGGGCCATTAAGGACAGCAAGTCAAAGTGCTTTAAACAGCTCTGCGACGAAGCTGACTCAGACCCCTGGGGCATGGCTTATAGAGTGCTCATGAAGAAGATCAAAGGCAGCAGGTCCCCACAACTAACCTGCCCAAGAATGCTAAGGAGCATAGTAGAGCACCTATTTCCCCACAGACCAACTACTAGCGTTACCATCACGAGAGAGACAACCACGCAGAACATCCCGGCAGTATCGCCTGCTGAGCTGTTCGAAGCAACTAAGAAGATCGGCGACAGCAAAGCACCTGGGCCGGATGGAATCCCGAATAGGGCTGTTAAGGCTGCAGTGAAGTCGAGACCAGCCATTTTCATAACAGCAATGCAAAGATGTCTGGAGGAGGGAGTGTTCCCGACACCATGGAAATTGCAACACCTGGTGCTGCTTCCAAAGGGAAATAAGCCACCTGGAGAACCATCATCATATCGCCCAATATGCCTACTCGACAAGCTACGAAAGATCCTAGAGCGCATTATATACGGTAGGCTACTTGCGGTAGCTGAACAAAACGGAGCCCTGTCAGAACACCAATACGGCTTCAGAAAATCGCGTTCTACCGTCGAAGCCATAAAGGCGGTAGTAGATACAGCCGCTGAAGCCATACAGGGGGAAAGATGGAGATGGGGGACGAAAAAATATTGCGCAGTGGTGACGCTGGATGTCAAAAACGCATTCAACTCGGCGAACTGGTCTTCTATTAGGAGAGCCCTTGCCAGAATGGATACACCGTACTACCTACGGAGGATAGTCTCAGACTATCTCAGTAACAGGAAGCTAAGGTACCACTCTGATGAGGGCGCTAAGTACTACAGCGTTTCCGCGGGAGTCCCGCAAGGGTCTGTCCTTGGACCTCTCCTATGGAATATCATGTATGACGGGATTCTACGTCTGCCACTACCAGATGGAGTGAAAGTAATAGGCTTCGCTGATGACATCGCAGTGGTCACAGTTGCCAAGCACGTTCACGAGGTGGAGTCTGCCACTGACGAGGCGATAGAAAAAATGAAGGACTGGTTGGAGTCTGCCGGTCTGGAACTAGCTGCCCACAAGACTGAGGCTGTCTTAATAACCAGCCGCAAAAGGGTAGAGTACGCAAACTTCCGGATCGGAAATCAGACAATAAGATCAAGGGAATCATTGAAGTATCTCGGTGTCATGATTGACAATAGACTTCGCTTCAAACCCCACATTGACTACGCAAGCAAAAAGGCATCGATGATGCAGGCGGCACTCTCCCGTATGCTTCCAAATATTGGCGGTCCTGGATACGCACGTAGGATCCTACTGTCCAGAGTGGTCAGCTCAGTCCTGATGTACGCCGCCCCAATATGGGCTGGCGCACTGGCAATTAATGAGTGCAGGAGGAAGTTGTCGGCGCAGTACAGGCTCTGTGCAATCAGAGCCATCAGCGGCTTCCGAACCATATCTGACGATGCAGCATGTGTTCTAGCCGGAATGATCCCCATTGACATACTCGCAAACGAGAGCCAGAGGGTGTACCTTCGGCGGCCCCTGAATCGTCAGGAGGCAAAAAGAGTAAAGACGGAGGAAAGAGCGGCATCGATGATGCTGTGGCAAACCAGTTGGGATGGCTCCACAAAGGGCAGGTGGACCCATAGGCTCATTCCCACCATTGAACAATGGACGCAAAGAAAAATAGGGAACTGTAATTTTCATCTTACACAGTTTCTGTCGGGGCATGGTGGCTATCGGAAATACCTCCACAGGTTTGGGCACGATTCCTCACCTATGTGCCCCGAATGTCCAGACGTGAATGAAGACGCGGAGCATGCAGTGTTCTACTGCACACGCTTCGTAGAAGACAGAGCGAACTTGCCAACCCCGGAGGATCACGTACGCTACATGACGAGATCGGAGAGTGACTGGACAGAGGTCTGCTCTTTCATAGCAAACGTGCAGATTACACTACGAAGAGCTGAAGCTCTAAGAAGAGCCCAAGAGGCGGCCGTACAGAATAGAGCATAATTGCTAACCAGCCCCGCGATGTAATACCTAACGGCAGTTCCGCGGGGAGAGTGGTAGACGTGTGCAGAGGTGTGGTTTAGGACGTAGGCGCGAGGACATAGGAGAATAATATCCCGTGAATCGTTCATGCTGGTAGCACGGGTTACCAGTATCTTGAAGAAGATTCCACATCCATTGGCGCAAACCATAAAAAAAAAAAAAAAAAGAAAAAAAAAAAAAAAACACAGGTCGTAGGTACGCCTAGTTCGGCCGCTGTGGCAGTTGGCAGATGAGCCACGAAAGGCTACAAAATCATTACTATACACTGTCAATTTTTTTAGGTGAAAAATTCGATGTCTTCGAATCCACTCCAGTCTTTGGATTTCAATAATACACATCTACACACATAACCACAGGTTATACCTGTCGATTTTTTTAGGTGAAAAATCCGATGTTATCGGGGCTACTCCAGTCTTTGGTTTTCGATAATACACATCTACACACATAACTACAGGTGTACACAGGTCGTAGGTACGCCTAGTTCGGCCGCTGTGGCAGTTGGAAGATGAGCCATGAAAGGCTGCAAAATCCTTACTATACACTGTCAACTTTTTTAGGTGAAAAATTCGATGTCTTCGGATCCACTCCAATCTTTGGATTTCAATAACACACATCTACACACATAACCACAGGTTTACACAGGACATGGGTACGCCTAGTTCGGCCGCTGTGGCAGTTGGAAGATGAGCCATGAAAGGCTACAAAATCCTTACTATACACTGTACATTTTTTTAGGTGAAAAATTCGATGTCTTCGGATCCACTCCAGTCTTTGGATTTCGATAACACACATCTACACACATAACCACAGGTGTACACAGGTCGTAGGTACGCCTAGTTCGGCCGCTGTGGCAGTTGGAAGATGAGCCATGAAAGGCTACAAAATCCTTACTATACACTGTCAATTTTGTTAGGTGAAAAATTCGATGTCTTCGGGTCCACTCCAGTCTTTGAATTTCGATAATACACATCTACACACATAACCACAGGTTTGCACAGTTCATGGGTACGCCTAGTTCGGCCGCTATGGCAGTACACTGTCAATTTTTTTAGGTGAAAAATTCGATGTCTTCGGATCCACTCCAGTCTTTGAATTTCGATAATACACATCTACACACATAACCACAGGTGTACACAGGTCGTAGGTACGCCTAGTTCGGCCGCTGTGGCAGTTGGAAGATGAACCATGAAAGGCTACAAAATCCTTACTATACACTGTCAATTTTTTTAGGTGAAAAATTCGATGTCTTCGGATCCACTCCAGTCTTTGGATTTCGTTAATACACATCTACACACATAACAACAGGTGTACACAGGTCGTAGGTACGCCTAGTTCGGCCGCTGTGGCAGTTGGAAGATGAGCCACGAAAGGCTACGAAATCCTTACTATACACTGTCAATTTTTTTAGGTGAAAAATTCGATGTCTTCGGGTCCACTCCAGTCTTTGAATTTCGATAATACACATCTACACACATAACCACAGGTGTACACAGGTCGTAGGTACGCCTAGTTCGGCCGCTGTGGCAGTTGGAAGATGAGCCACGAAAAGCTACAAAATCCTTACTATACACTGTCAATTTTATTTAGGTGAAAAATTCGATGTCTTCGTATCCACTCCAGTCTTTGAATTTCGATAATACACATCTACACACATAACCACAGGTGTACACAGGTCATAGGTACGCCTAGTTCGGCCGCTGTGTCAGTTGGAAGATGAGCCATGAAAGGCTACAAAATTCTTAGTATACACTGTCAATTTTTTTTAGGTGAAAAATTCGATGTCTTCGGATCCACTCCAGTCTTTGAATTTCGATAATACACATCTACACACATAACCACAGGTGTACACAGGTCATAGGTACGCCTAGTTCGGCCGCTGTGGCAGTTGGAAGATGAGCCATGAAAGGCTACAAAATCCTTACTATAAACTGTCAATTTTTTTAAGGTGAAAAATTCGATGTCTTCGTATCCACTCCAGTCTTTGGATTTCGATAATACACATCCACACACATAACCATAGGTGTACACAGGTCGTAGGTACGCCTAGTTCGGCCGCTGTGGCAGTTGGAAGATGAGCCATGAAAGGCTACAAAATCCTTACTTTACACTGTCAATTTTTTTAGGTGAAAAATTCGATGACGTCGTATCCACTCCAGTCTTTGGATTTCGATAATACACATCTACACACATAACCACAGGTGTACACAGGTCGTAGGTACGCCTAGTTCGACCGCTGTGGCAGTTGGAAGGTGAGCCTTGAAAGGCTACAAAATACTTACTATACACTGTCAATTTTTTTAGGTCAAAAATTCGATGTCTTCGGATCCACTCCAGTCTTTGGATTTCGGTAATACACATCTACACACATAACCACAGGTGTACACAGGTCGTAGGTACGCCTAGTTCGGCCGCTGTGGCAGTTGGAAGGTGAGCCTTGAAAGGCTACAAAATACTTACTATACACTGTCAATTTTTTTAGGTGAAAAATTCGATGTCTTCGGATCCACTCCAGTCTTTGGATTTCGATAATACACATCTACACACATAACCACAGGTGTACACAGGTCGTAGGTACGCCTACTTCGGCCGCTGTGGCAGTTGGAAGATGAGCCATGAAAGGCTACAAAATCCTTACTATAAACTGTCAATTTTTTTAGGTGAAAAATTCGATGTCTTCGGATCCACTCCCGTCTTTGGATTTCGATAATACACATCTACACACATAACCACAAGTGTACACAGGTCGTAGGTACGCCTAGTTCGGCCGCTGATCCACTCCAGTCTTTGGATTTCGATAAAACACATCTAACCACATAACCACAGGTGTACACAGGTCGTAGGTACGCCTGACAGTTGGAAGATGAGCCATGAAAGGCTACAAAATCCTTACTATACACTGTCAATTTTTTTAGGTGAAAAATTCGATGTCTTCGGATCCACTCCAGTCTTTGAATTTCGATAATACACATCTACACACATAACCACAGGTGTACACAGGTCGTAGGTACGCCTAGTTCGGCCGCTGTGGCAGTTGGAAGATAAACCATGAAAGCCTACAAAATCTTACTATACACTGTAAATTTTTTTGTCACTGCGCAGTACGCCGCGCCTTTGGAATTCACGCCTTTCAATTTTTTCTGCCTACAATGACTTCTGCAGAAGTTGCAGACACCAAGAAGAGGAAGTAGTCACTTACGACCTTACCTACTATCTTGTCGCTGCTTTACCGAGTAGGATCGACATGAACCGCGTGTCAACAAAATAGGTCTACGCGAGCCTATGCGTGACTCGTGTCCTCTGTAGAGCCGTCATCAACAATAAGGCCGATGATGATGATTTTAGCCGTAAAGCGGGCTTACAACCAGAGCCAAAGGATATTTGCCTAAGTCTGCGTGGAGCAATAAATGTCTTTGCAGTAGTCTACTCTAACGATTTATGTGGCCGCAATAACGTCCTTCGCCGGAGGTTTCGAGGCCTCCCGACAGAAAGAACTTTCGTAACTCATGGCACCACCAATCTCCACTCCACTCTCCAATGCAGGGGGAGTAGCTTCTCAGATCCCCCGGTTCGAGTTGGTTTAAAATTGTGGATAACTCCCCCCAACCTTGCATCACAAGTGGTTGGTGTACAGCCTGGGGCCAAGCTCAGCCCAGCCATTTATTAAATAATTGCGTGCATTTTATCTTTCTATTGTGTTTGAATTATTTCATAATTTAACTGCAGACTGCCGCATTAAAGCATTCGCATTGCATGCAACAGCACCGTCCCATCAGGTGATAGCAAAATTTATTAACGTGAGAAGGTAATTACTCTCAATCAAACCAACACATACGAACGCAATAATGGCCTGTTAAGCATTACCCTTAACGCCTTCGAGCAGCCAACGGTTCCAATGAAAATCAGAAGTAAATACGAAACAACTCATTATCGTCGGGGATGGGCATATTATTAGCGTTCCATTAGACTGTCTCTTCCCGCAAAAACATTACCCCTCGAACTGCAGTCGCAGATCAATGCATTGCGTGTAATTTGTTCATTAATTATATGGCCGTCCTGTGGAGCGCGGTCTATTTACGGTGCAGCGGCACCCTGCAGTTGGCAGCCTCATAATATCCCATTGTACCTAATCGAAAAGTGTTCGCCGAGAATTTGATTGAATTTCACCGTAGGGTTGGTACTTGGTAATAATTGTATTTGAACTCAACTAATCGACCAGTTCCACGGACATAGACATACACCCCGGTGGCCGGCACACGCAGTGCTTTGTTTGCCGAGCCATTAGCCGAAGGGTTGGGCCGCTAGTGAATCGACGCTAACCACATAAATGTGATAGATAATTCAGTTATTGTAAGAGCCCTGGACACAGGCCGCACCGGACCGGACCATATTTATTATGCTTTTGGTGAGTGGATACTGGATACGGGTTAGCAGATACATTGTTAAGTAATGATTGGCTTCACAGCACGAGTTTTATGCAGTTTAAATTCATGGAATAACTGATTGAATATGGTCCAGTTCGATATGCATGGGTTTGAATATGAAAAATTAATTGCATTCTCGAGAGGAGGGACATTTTCTGGGATGTCGAGTTCTGGGATTTACTTGAGATTGCTCCGAAGTTCAAATGACCTTCTGGAGTGTCTCAATTTGTAAATTATACTAAACTGAAAGGCTGGGGGTCAAACCAACCATGAACGAGCTCCCTCAGACGCCTTAGCGAATGTCTGTTATACAGCTTTACACATGTGTGGCAGCTCTGTACGGAATATTCCTTTTGCAGCCCTACTCCAGCGTAAACAAATAGTAAAGAAACAAATTCATACCGTCGCAGAACACATTAATGTCTGACACAATGCTGGTGGACGACCTTGTCTCGACGATAGCCTTGACGGCTAAAAACCCAGAAGATGAAATCTCTATTGAACTGCTGGAGCAACTGTTGGCTGAACCAGAAGGGAGTACTCTGGAAAAACACCAACGAAGGAAGAAACTCTCAGAAGGTCTACGCCGAAAGAGAGTATTCTACAAGAAGCTGCACTTTAAAAACGTGCAGGATGAAAATCAGTCTTAGTCTGTCAATGAATAAGGGAGGAACTCTCTAGAATGGACAACGGAGGTAATAGCAAAAAATTGAGCTGACCAGCCCTAACAAATCCGAGTTAACTCATCAATAAGCCAAGCTCAAAGCAAGCTGCGGGAGGAGTGACAGAGTAAGCAGGTTTTCTCACTGCCCTCAAGTGCCCTTGTTTTAGTGGTGCTATTTCCAGGCATTCCTTAAGGTTTGGAAACAGGAAATAGTTGTTGGGGCTAAATCTATTGAGCCTGGAGCAAGGATCAAAGTCACTTTCAGACCGTTATACATACAACTAGTATTTGCTGACTTCAATTGACATTGATCCAGATGGGGTAGTGCCAAACCTTCTTCGTTGTTGAAGATTCCTTAAAGAAGGTGCTGTATTACAGCGAGCATACATTGTCGACCTGGAGAACGAACACACTAACCTTCATCACGAGATACGTCAATGGCACGTTCAGTGACGTTGACATGGCGACAATAGCCCGTCGCCAATGACAAAGATCGCATCTTGATTTTTCAGGAAGATGACCGCTGAAGAAGAAAAAGTCATCGTAATTGATAGAAAAAGTCATTGGAATTGATAGTATTCCGAATATTGTAAGTAAATCCTTGCTATACATGATCTCTGACATGATCACCGGTATGAAGCTCGTCGTTAAAAGTGGCGATGTAACTTCTGTCATGGTTTTTCACATATATGTTGTTCGCCGATGTTGCTCCCGATATAGAAAATCTGATTTACCAGAAGATTTTTTTTAAATAATTTGCGCGTGCTGAA
>CAJSMF010000247.1:0-16237 GCA_907269125.1 Eristalis pertinax | reverse complement strand
ATCTCAACACATAACCACAGGTGCGCACAGGTCGTAGGTACGCCTAGTTGGGCCGCTGTGGCAGTTGGAAGATGAGCCATGGAAGGCTCCAAAATCCTTACTATACACTGTACATTTTTTTAGGTGAAAAATTCGATGTCGTCGGATCCACTCCAGGCTTTGGATTTCGTTAATAGACATCTCAACACATAACCACAGGTGCGCACAGGTCGTAGGTACGCCTAGTTGGGCCCCTGTGGCAGTTGGAAGATGAGCATTGGAAGGCTAAAAAATCCTTACTATACACTGTACATTTTTTAGGTGAAAAATTCGATGTCGTCGGATCCACTCCAGTCTTTGGATTTCGTTAATACACATCTCAACACATAACCACAGGTGCGCACAGGTCGTAGGTACGTCTAGTTGGGCCGCTGTGGCAGTTTTAAGATGAGCATTGGAAGGCTCCAAAATCCTTACTATACACTGTACATTTTTTTAGGTGAAAAATTCGATGTCGTCGGATCCACTCCAGTCTTTGGATTTCGTTAATACACATCTCAACACATAACCACAGGTGCGCACAGGTCGTAGGTACGCCTAGTTGGGCCGCTGTGGCAGTTGGAAGATGAGCCATGGCAGGCTCCAAAATCCTTACTGTACACTGTACATTTTTTTAGGTGAAAAATTCGATGTCGTCGGATCCACTCCAGTCTTTGGATTTTGTTAATACACATCTCAACACATAACCACATGTGCGCACAGGTCGTAGGTACGCCTAGTTGGGCCGCTGTGGCAGTTGGAAGAAGAGCCATGGAAAGGCTCCAAAGTCCTTACTATACACTGTACATTTTTTTAGGTGAAAAATTCGATGTCGTCGGATCCACTCCAGTCTTTGGATTTCGTTAATACACATCTCAACACATAACCACAGGTGCGCACAGGTCGTAGGTACGCCTAGTTGGGCCGCTGTGGCAGTTGGAAGATGAGCCATGGAAGGCTCCAAAATCCTTACTATACACTGTACATTTTTTTAGGTGAAAAATTCGATGTCGTCGGATCCACTCCAGTCTTTGGATTTCGTTAATACACATCTCAACACATAACCACAGGTGCGCACAGGTCGTAGGTACGCCTAGTTGGGCCGCTGTGACAGTTGGAAGAAGAGCCATGGAAAGGCTCCAAAATCCTTACTATACACTGTACATTTTTTTAGGTGAAAAATTCGATGTCGTCGGATCCACTCCAGTCTTTGGATTTCGTTAATACACATCTCAACACATAACCACAGGTGCGCACAGGTCGTAGGTACGCCTAGTTGGGCCGCTGTGGCAGTTGGAAGATGAGCCATGGAAAGGCTCCAAAATCCTTACTATACACTGTACATTTTTTTAGGTGAAAAATTCGATGTCGTCGGATCCACTCCAGTCTTTGGATTTCGTTAATACACATCTCAACACATAACCACAGGTGCGCACAGGTCGTAGGTACGTCTAGTTGGGCCGCTGTGGCAGTTGGAAGATGAGCATTGGAAGGCTCCAAAATCCTTACTATACTCTGTACATTTTTTTAGGTGAAGAATTCGATGTCGTCGGATCCACTCCAGTCTTTGGATTTCGTTAATACACATCTCAACACATAACCACAGGTGCGCACAGGTCGTAGGTACGCCTAGTTGGGCCGCTGTGGCAGTTGGAAGATGAGCCATGGCAGGCTCCAAAATCCTTACTGTACACTGTACATTTTTTTAGGTGAAAAATTCGATGTCGTCGGATCCACTCCAGTCTTTGGATTTCGTTAATACACATCTCAACACATAACCACATGTGCGCACAGGTCGTAGGTACGCCTAGTTGGGCCGCTGTGGCAGTTGGAAGAAGAGCCATGGAAAGGCTCCAAAGTCCTTACTATACACTGTACATTTTTTTAGGTGAAAAATTCGATGTCGTCGGATCCACTCCAGTCTTTGGATTTCGTTAATACACATCTCAACACATAACCACAGGTGCGCACAGGTCGTAGGTACGCCTAGTTGGGCCGCTGTGGCAGTTGGAAGATGAGCCATGGAAGGCTCCAAAATCCTTACTATACACTGTACATTTTTTTAGGTGAAAAATTCGATGTCGTCGGATCCACTATAGTCTTTGGATTTCGTTAATACACATCTCAACACATAACCACAGGTGCGCACAGGTCGTAGGTACGCCTAGTTGGGCCGCTGTGGCAGTTGGAAGAAGAGCCATGGAAAGGCTCCAAAATCCTTACTATACACTGTACATTTTTTTAGGTGAAAAATTCGATGTCGTCGGATCCACTCCAGTCTTTGGATTTCGTTAATACACATCTCAACACATAACCACAGGTGCGCACAGGTCGTAGGTACGCCTAGTTGGGCCGCTGTGGCAGTTGGAAGATGAGCCATGGAAGGCTCCAAAATCCTTACTATACACTGTACATTTTTTTAGGTGAAAAATTCGATGTCGTCGGATCCACTCCAGTCTTTGGATTTCGTTAATAGACATCTCAACACATAACCACAGGTGCGCACAGGTCGTAGGTACGCCTAGTTGGGCCGCTGTGGCAGTTGGAAGATGAGCATTGGAAGGCTCCAAAATCCTTACTATACACTGTACATTTTTTTAGGTGAAAAATTCGATGTCGTCGGATCCACTCCAGTCTTTGGATTTCGTTAATACACATCTCAACACATAACCACAGGTGCGCACAGGTCGTAGGTACGCCTAGTTGGGCCGCTGTGGCAGTTGGAAGAAGAGCCATGGAAAGGCTCCAAAATCCTTACTATACACTGTACATTTTTTTAGGTGAAAAATTCGATGTCGTCGGATCCACTCCAGTCTTTGGATTTCGTTAATAGACATCTCAACACATAACCACAGGTGCGCACAGGTCGTAGGTACGCCTAGTTGGGCCGCTGTGGCAGTTGGAAGAAGAGCCATGGAAAGGCTCCAAAATCCTTACTATACACTGTAACATTTTTTTAGGTGAAAAATTCGATGTCGTCGGATCCACTCCAGTCTTTGGATTTCGTTAATACACATCTCAACACATAACCACAGGTGCGCACAGGTCGTAGGTACGCCTAGTTGGGCCGCTGTGGCAGTTGGAAGAAGAGCCATGGAAAGGCTCCAAAATCCTTACTATACACTGTACATTTTTTTAGGTGAAAAATTCGATGTCGTCGGATCCACTCCAGTCTTTGGATTTCGTTAATACACATCTCAACACATAACCACAGGTGCGCACAGGTCGTAGGTACGCCTAGTTGGGCCGCTGTGGCAGTTGGAAGAAGAGCCATGGAAAGGCTCCAAAATCCTTACTATACACTGTACATTTTTTTAGGTGAAAAATTCGATGTCGTCGGATCCACTCCAGTCTTTGGATTTCGTTAATACACATCTCAACACATAACCACAGGTGCGCACAGGTCGTAGGTACGCCTAGTTGGGCCGCTGTGGCAGTTGGAAGAAGAGCCATGGAAAGGCTCCAAAATCCTTACTATACACTGTACATTTTTTTAGGTGAAAAATTCGATGTCGTCGGATCCACTCCAGTCTTTGGATTTCGTTAATACACATCTCAACACATAACCACAGGTGCGCACAGGTCGTAGGTACGCCTAGTTGGGCCGCTGTGGCAGTTGGCAGATGAGCCATGGAAGGCTCCAAAATCCTTACTGTACACTGTACATTTTTTTAGGTGAAAAATTCGATGTCGTCGGATCCACTCCAGTCTTTGGCTTTCGTTAATAGACATCTCAACACATAACCACAGGTGCGCACAGGTCGTAGGTACGCCTAGTTGGGCCGCTGTGGCAGTTGGAAGATGAGCATTGGAAGGCTCCAAAATCCTTACTATACACTGTACATTTTTTTAGGTGAAAAATTCGATGTCGTCGGATCCACTCCAGTCTTTGGATTTCGTTAATAGACATCTCAACACATAACCACAGGTGCGCACAGGTCGTAGGTACGCCTAGTTGGGCCGCTGTGGCAGTTGGAAGATGAGCATTGGAAGGCTCCAAAATCCTTACTATACACTGTACATTTTTTTAGGTGAAAAATTCGATGTCGTCGGATCCACTCCAGTCTTTGGATTTCGTTAATAGACATCTCAACACATAACCACAGGTGCGCACAGGTCGTAGGTACGCCTAGTTGGGCCGCTGTGGCAGTTGGAAGATGAGCCATGGAAGGCTCCAAAATCCTTACTATACACTGTACATTTTTTTAGGTGAAAAATTCGATGTCGTCGGATCCACTCCAGTCTTTGGATTTCGTTAATACACATCTCAACACATAACCACAGGTGCGCACAGGTCGTAGGTACGCCTAGTTGGGCCGCTGTGGCAGTTGGAAGATGAGCCATGGAAGGCTCCAAAATCCTTACTATACACTGTATTTTTTTAGGTGAAAAATTCGATGTCGTCGGATCCACTCCAGTCTTTGGATTTCGTTAATACACATCTCAACACATAACCACAGGTGCGCACAGGTCGTAGGTACGCCTAGTTGGGCCGCTGTGGCAGTTGGAAGATGAGCATTGGAAGGCTCCAAAATCCTTACTATACACTGTACATTTTTTTAGGTGAAAAATTCGATGTCGTCGGATCCACTCCAGTCTTTGGATTTCGTTAATAGACATCTCAACACATAACCACAGGTGCGCACAGGTCGTAGGTACGCCTAGTTGGGCTGCTGTGGCAGTTGGAAGATGAGCCATGGAAGGCTCCAAAATCCTTACTACACACTGTACATTTTTTTAGGTGAAAAATTCGATGTCGTCGGATCCACTCCAGTCTTTGGATTTCGTTAATAGACATCTCAACACATAACCACAGGTGCGCACAGGTCGTAGGTACGCCTAGTTGGGCTGCTGTGGCAGTTGGAAGATGAGCCATGGAGGGCTCCAAAATCCTTACTATACACTGTACATTTTTTTAGGTGAAAAATTCGATGTCGTCGGATCCACTCCAGTCTTTGGATTTCGTTAATAGACATCTCAACACATAACCACAGGTGCGCACAGGTCGTAGGTACGCCTAGTTGGGCCGCTGTGGCAGTTGGAAGAAGAGCCATGGAAAGGCTCCAAAATCCTTACTATACACTGTACATTTTTTTAGGTGAAAAATTCGATGTCGTCGGATCCACTCCAGTCTTTGGATTTCGTTAATACACATCTCAACACATAACCACAGGTCGTAGGTACGCCTAGTTGGGCCGCTGTGGCAGTTGGAAGATGAGCATTGGAAGGCTCCAAAATCCTTACTACACACTGTACATATTTTTAGGTGAAAAATTCGATGTCGTCGGCTCCACTCCAGTCTTTGGATTTCGTTAATACACATCTCAACACATAACCACAGGTGCGCACAGGTCGTAGGTACGCCTAGTTGGGCCGCTGTGGCAGTTGGAAGATGAGCATTGGAAGGCTCCAAAATCCTTACTATACACTGTACATTTTTTTAGGTGAAAAATTCGATGTCGTCGGATCCACTCCAGTCTTTGGATTTCGTTAATAGACATCTCAACACATAACCACAGGTGCGCACAGGTCGTAGGTACGCCTAGTTGGGCCGCTGTGGCAGTTGGAAGATGAGCCATGGAAGGCTCCAAAATCCTTACTATACACTGTACATTTTTTTAGGTGAAAAATTCGATGTCGTCGGATCCACTCCAGTCTTTGGATTTCGTTAATAGACATCTCAACACATAACCACAGGTGCGCACAGGTCGTAGGTACGCCTAGTTGGGCCGCTGTGGCAGTTGGAAGATGAGCCATGGAAGGCTCCAAAATCCTTACTATACACTGTACATTTTTTTAGGTGAAAAATTCGATGTCGTCGGATCCACTCCAGTCTTTGGATTTCGTTAATACACATCTCAACACATAACCACAGGTGCGCACAGGTCGTAGGTACGCCTAGTTGGGCTGCTGTGGCAGTTGGAAGATGAGCCATGGAGGGCTCCAAAATCCTTACTATACACTGTACATTTTTTTAGGTGAAAAATTCGATGTCGTCGGATCCACTCCAGTCTTTGGATTTCGTTAATAGACATCTCAACACATAACCACAGGTGCGCACAGGTCGTAGGTACGCCTAGTTGGGCCGCTGTGGCAGTTGGAAGATGAGCATTGGAAGGCTCCAAAATCCTTACTATACACTGTACATTTTTTTAGGTGAAAAATTCGATGTCGTCGGATCCACTCCAGTCTTTGGATTTCGTTAATACACATCTCAACACATAACCACAGGTCGTAGGTACGCCTAGTTGGGCCGCTGTGGCAGTTGGAAGATGAGCATTGGAAGGCTCCAAAATCCTTACTACACACTGTACATATTTTTAGGTGAAAAATTCGATGTCGTCGGCTCCACTCCAGTCTTTGGATTTCGTTAATACACATCTCAACACATAACCACAGGTGCGCACAGGTCGTAGGTACGCCTAGTTGGGCCGCTGTGGCAGTTGGAAGATGAGCATTGGAAGGCTCCAAAATCCTTACTATACACTGTACATTTTTTTAGGTGAAAAATTCGATGTCGTCGGATCCACTCCAGTCTTTGGATTTCGTTAATAGACATCTCAACACATAACCACAGGTGCGCACAGGTCGTAGGTACGCCTAGTTGGGCCGCTGTGGCAGTTGGAAGATGAGCCATGGAAGGCTCCAAAATCCTTACTATACACTGTACATTTTTTTAGGTGAAAAATTCGATGTCGTCGGATCCACTCCAGTCTTTGGATTTCGTTAATAGACATCTCAACACATAACCACAGGTGCGCACAGGTCGTAGGTACGCCTAGTTGGGCCGCTGTGGCAGTTGGAAGATGAGCCATGGAAGGCTCCAAAATCCTTACTATACACTGTACATTTTTTTAGGTGAAAAATTCGATGTCGTCGGATCCACTCCAGTCTTTGGATTTCGTTAATACACATCTCAACACATAACCACAGGTGCGCACAGGTCGTAGGTACGCCTAGTTGGGCTGCTGTGGCAGTTGGAAGATGAGCCATGGAGGGCTCCAAAATCCTTACTATACACTGTACATTTTTTTAGGTGAAAAATTCGATGTCGTCGGATCTACTCCAGTCTTTGGATTTCGTTAATAGACATCTCAACACATAACCACAGGTGCGCACAGGTCGTAGGTACGCCTAGTTGGGCCGCTGTGGCAGTTGGAAGATGAGCATTGGAAGGCTCCAAAATCCTTACTATACACTGTACATTTTTTTAGGTGAAAAATTCGATGTCGTCGGATCCACTCCAGTCTTTGGATTTCGTTAATACACATCTCAACACATAACCACAGGTCGTAGGTACGCCTAGTTGGGCCGCTGTGGCAGTTGGAAGATGAGCCATGGAAGGCTCCAAAATCCTTACTATACACTGTACATTTTTTTAGGTGAAAAATTCGATGTCGTCGGATCCACTCCAGTCTTTGGATTTCGTTAATAGACATCTCAACACATAACCACAGGTGCGCACAGGTCGTAGGTACGCCTAGTTGGGCCGCTGTGGCAGTTGGAAGATGAGCCATGGAAGGCTCCAAAATCCTTACTATACACTGTACATTTTTTTAGGTGAAAAATTCGATGTCGTCGGATCCACTCCAGTCTTTGGATTTCGTTAATACACATCTCAACACATAACCACAGGTGCGCACAGGTCGTAGGTACGCCTAGTTGGGCTGCTGTGGCAGTTGGAAGATGAGCCATGGAGGGCTCCAAAATCCTTACTATACACTGTACATTTTTTTAGGTGAAAAATTCGATGTCGTCGGATCCACTCCAGTCTTTGGATTTCGTTAATACACATCTCAACACATAACCACAGGTCGTAGGTACGCCTAGTTGGGCCGCTGTGGCAGTTGGAAGATGAGCCATGGAAGGCTCCAAAATCCTTACTATACACTGTACATTTTTTTAGGTGAAAAATTCGATGTCGTCGGATCCACTCCAGTCTTTGGATTTCGTTAATACACATCTCAACACATAACCACAGGTGCGCACAGGTCGTAGGTACGCCTAGTTGGGCTGCTGTGGCAGTTGGAAGATGAGCCATGGAGGGCTCCAAAATCCTTACTATACACTGTACATTTTTTTAGGTGAAAAATTCGATGTCGTCGGATCCACTCCAGTCTTTGGATTTCGTTAATAGACATCTCAACACATAACCACAGGTGCGCACAGGTCGTAGGTACGCCTAGTTGGGCCGCTGTGGCAGTTGGAAGATGAGCCATGGAAGGCTCCAAAATCCTTACTATACACTGTACATTTTTTTAGGTGAAAAATTCGATGTCGTCGGATCCACTCCAGTCTTTGGATTTCGTTAATAGACATCTCAACACATAACCACAGGTGCGCACAGGTCGTAGGTACGCCTAGTTGGGCCGCTGTGGCAGTTGGAAGATGAGCCATGGAAGGCTCCAAAATCCTTACTATACACTGTACATTTTTTTAGGTGAAAAATTCGATGTCGTCGGATCCACTCCAGTCTTTGGATTTCGTTAATACACATCTCAACACATAACCACAGGTGCGCACAGGTCGTAGGTACGCCTAGTTGGGCTGCTGTGGCAGTTGGAAGATGAGCCATGGAGGGCTCCAAAATCCTTACTATACACTGTACATTTTTTTAGGTGAAAAATTCGATGTCGTCGGATCCACTCCAGTCTTTGGATTTCGTTAATAGACATCTCAACACATAACCACAGGTGCGCACAGGTCGTAGGTACGCCTAGTTGGGCCGCTGTGGCAGTTGGAAGATGAGCATTGGAAGGCTCCAAAATCCTTACTATACACTGTACATTTTTTTAGGTGAAAAATTCGATGTCGTCGGATCCACTCCAGTCTTTGGATTTCGTTAATACACATCTCAACACATAACCACAGGTCGTAGGTACGCCTAGTTGGGCCGCTGTGGCAGTTGGAAGATGAGCCATGGAAGGCTCCAAAATCCTTACTATACACTGTACATTTTTTTAGGTGAAAAATTCGATGTCGTCGGATCCACTCCAGTCTTTGGATTTCGTTAATACACATCTCAGCACATAACCACAGGTGCGCACAGGTCGTAGGTACGCCTAGTTGGGCTGCTGTGGCAGTTGGAAGATGAGCCATGGAGGGCTCCAAAATCCTTACTATACACTGTACATTTTTTTAGGTGAAAAATTCGATGTCGTCGGATCCACTCCAGTCTTTGGATTTCGTTAATAGACATCTCAACACATAACCACAGGTGCGCACAGGTCGTAGGTACGCCTAGTTGGGCCGCTGTGGCAGTTGGAAGATGAGCCATGGAAGGCTCCAAAATCCTTACTATACACTGTACATTTTTTTAGGTGAAAAATTCGATGTCGTCGGATCCACTCCAGTCTTTGGATTTCGTTAATACACATCTCAACACATAACCACAGGTGCGCACAGGTCGTAGGTACGCCTAGTTGGGCCGCTCTGGCAGTTGGAAGATGAGCCATGGAAGGCTCCAAAATCCTTACTATACACTGTACATTTTTTTAGGTGAAAAATTCGATGTCGTCGGACCCACTCCAGTCTTTGGATTTCGTTAATAGACATCTCAACACATAACCACAGGTGCGCACAGGTCGTAGGTACGCCTAGTTGGGCCGCTGTGGCAGTTGGAAGATGAGCCATGGAAGGCTCCAAAATCCTTACTATACACTGTACATTTTTTTAGGTGAAAAATTCGATGTCGTCGGATCCACTCCAGTCTTTGGATTTCGTTAATAGACATCTCAACACATAACCACAGGTGCGCACAGGTCGTAGGTACGCCTAGTTGGGCCGCTGTGGCAGTTGGAAGATGAGCATTGGAAGGCTCCAAAATCCTTACTATACACTGTACATTTTTTTAGGTGAAAAATTCGATGTCGTCGGATCCACTCCAGTCTTTGGATTTCGTTAATACACATCTCAACACATAACCACAGGTGCGCACAGGTCGTAGGTACGCCTAGTTGGGCCGCTGTGGCAGTTGGAAGATGAGCCATGGAAGGCTCCAAAATCCTTACTATACACTGTACATTTTTTTAGGTGAAAAATTCGATGTCGTCGGCTCCACTCCAGTCTTTGGATTTCGTTAATACACATCTCAACACATAACCACAGGTGCGCACAGGTCGTAGGTACGCCTAGTTGGGCCGCTGTGGCAGTTGGAAGATGAGCCATGGAAGGCTCCAAAATCCTTACTATACACTTTATTTTTTTAGGTGAAAAATTCGATGTCGTCGGATCCACTCCAGTCTTTGGATTTCGTTAATACACATCTCAACACATAACCACAGGTGCGCACAGGTCGTAGGTACGCCTAGTTGGGCCGCTGTGGCAGTTGGAAGATGAGCCATGGAAGGCTCCAAAATCCTTACTATACACTGTACATTTTTTTAGGTGAAAAATTCGATGTCGTCGGATCCACTCCAGTCTTTGGATTTCGTTAATAGACATCTCAACACATAGCCACAGGTGCGCACAGGTCGTAGGTACGCCTAGTTGGGCCGCTGTGGCAGTTGGAAGATGAGCCATGGAAGGCTCCAAAATCCTTACTATACACTGTACATTTTTTTAGGTGAAAAATTCGATGTCGTCGGATCCACTCCAGGCTTTGGATTTCGTTAATAGACATCTCAACACATAACCACAGGTGCGCACAGGTCGTAGGTACGCCTAGTTGGGCCGCTGTGGCAGTTGGAAGATGAGCATTGGAAGGCTCCAAAATCCTTACTATACACTGTACATTTTTTTAGGTGAAAAATTCGATGTCGTCGGATCCACTCCAGTCTTTGGATTTCGTTAATACACATCTCAACACATAACCACAGGTGCGCACAGGTCGTAGGTACGCCTAGTTGGGCCGCTGTGGCAGTTGGAAGATGAGCCATGGAAGGCTCCAAAATCCTTACTATACACTGTACATTTTTTTAGGTGAAAAATTCGATGTCGTCGGATCCACTCCAGTCTTTGGATTTCGTTAATACACATCTCAACACATAACCACAGGTGCGCACAGGTCGTAGGTACGCCTAGTTGGGCCGCTGTGGCAGTTGGAAGAAGAGCCATGGAAAGGCTCCAAAATCCTTACTATACACTGTACATTTTTTTAGGTGAAAAATTCGATGTCGTCGGATCCACTCCAGTCTTTGGATTTCGTTAATACACATCTCAACACATAACCACAGGTGCGCACAGGTCGTAGGTACGCCTAGTTGGGCCGCTGTGGCAGTTGGAAGAAGAGCCATGGAAAGGCTCCAAAATCCTTACTATACACTGTACATTTTTTTAGGTGAAAATTCGATGTCGTCGGATCCACTCCAGTCTTTGGATTTCGTTAATACACATCTCAACACATAACCACAGGTGCGCACAGGTCGTAGGTACGCCTAGTTGGGCCGCTGTGGCAGTTGGAAGAAGAGCCATGGAAAGGCTCCAAAATCCTTACTATACACTGTACATTTTTTTAGGTGAAAAATTCGATGTCGTCGGATCCACTCCAGTCTTTGGATTTCGTTAATACACATCTCAACACATAACCACAGGTGCGCACAGGTCGTAGGTACGCCTAGTTGGGCCGCTGTGGCAGTTGGAAGAAGAGCCATGGAAAGGCTCCAAAATCCTTACTATACACTGTACATTTTTTTAGGTGAAAAATTCGATGTCGTCGGATCCACTCCAGTCTTTGGATTTCGTTAATACACATCTCAACACATAACCACAGGTGCGCACAGGTCGTAGGTACGCCTGGTTGGGCCGCTGTGGCAGTTGGAAGAAGAGCCATGGAAAGGCTCCAAAATCCTTACTATACACTGTACATTTTTTTAGGTGAAAAATTCGATGTCGTCGGATCCACTCCAGTCTTTGGATTTCGTTAATACACATCTCAACACATAACCAGAGGTGCGCACAGGTCGTAGGTACGCCTAGTTGGGCGCTGTGGCAGTTGGAAGATGAGCCATGGAAGGCTCCAAAATCCTTACTATACACTGTACATTTTTTAGGTGAAAAATTCGATGTCGTCGAATCCAATCCAGTCTTTGGATTTCGTTAATACACATCTCAACACATAACCACAGGTGCGCACAGGTCGTAGGTACGCCTAGTTGGGCCGCTGTGGCAGTTGGAAGATGAGCCATGGAAGGCTCCAAAATCCTTACTATACACTGTACATTTTTTTAGGTGAAAAATTCGATGTCGTCGGATCCACTCCAGTCTTTGGATTTCGTTAATACACATCTCAACACATAACCACAGGTGCGCACAGGTCGTAGGTACGCCTAGTTGGGCCGCTGTGGCAATTGGAAGAAGAGCCATGGAAAGGCTCCAAAATCCTTACTATACACTGTACATTTTTTTAGGTGAAAAATTCGATGTCGTCGGATCCACTCCAGTCTTTGGATTTCGTTAATACACATCTCAACACATAACCACAGGTGCGCACAGGTCGTATTTACGCCTAGTTGGGCCGCTGTGGCAGTTGGAAGAAGAGCCATGGAAAGGCTCCAAAATCCTTACTATACACTGTACATTTTTTTAGGTGAAAAATTCGATGTCGTCGGATCCACTCCAGTCTTTGGATTTCGTTAATACACATCTCAACACATAACCACAGGTGCGCACAGGTCGTAGGTACGCCTAGTTGGGCCGCTGTGGCAGTTGGAAGATGAGCCATGGAAGGCTCCAAAATCCTTACTATACACTGTACATTTTTTTAGGTGAAAAATTCGATGTCGTCGAATCCAATCCAGTCTTTGGATTTCGTTAATACACATCTCAACACATAACCACAGGTGCGCACAGGTCGTAGGTACGCCTAGTTGGGCCGCTGTGGCAGTTGGAAGAAGAGCCATGGAAAGGCTCCAAAATCCTTACTATACACTGTACATTTTTTTAGGTGAAAAATTCGATGTCGTCGGATCCACTCCAGTCTTTGGATTTCGTTAATACACATCTCAACACATAACCACAGGTGCGCACAGGTCGTAGGTACGCCTAGTTGGGCCGCTGTGGCAGTTGGAAGATGAGCCATGGAAGGCTCCAAAATCCTTACTATACACTGTATTTTTTTAGGTGAAAAATTCGATGTCGTCGGATCCACTCCAGTCTTTGGATTTCGTTAATACACATCTCAACACATAACCACAGGTGCGCACAGGTCGTAGGTACGCCTAGTTGGGCCGCTGTGGCAGTTGGAAGATGAGCATTGGAAGGCTCCAAAATCCTTACTATACACTGTACATTTTTTTAGGTGAAAAATTCGATGTCGTCGGATCCACTCCAGTCTTTGGATTTCGTTAATACACATCTCAACACATAACCACAGGTGCGCACAGGTCGTAGGTACGCCTAGTTGGGCCGCTGTGGCAGTTGGAAGATGAGCCATGGAAGGCTCCAAAATCCTTACTATACACTGTACATTTTTTTAGGTGAAAAATTCGATGTCGTCGGATCCACTCCAGTCTTTGGATTTCGTTAATAGACATCTCAACACATAACCACAGGTGCGCACAGGTCGTAGGTACGCCTAGTTGGGCCGCTGTGGCAGTTGGAAGAAGAGCCATGGAAAGGCTCCAAAATCCTTACTATACACTGTACATTTTTTTAGGTGAAAAATTCGATGTCGTCGGATCCACTCCAGTCTTTGGATTTCGTTAATACACATCTCAACACATAACCACAGGTGCGCACAGGTCGTAGGTACGCCTAGTTGGGCCGCTGTGGCAGTTGGAAGATGAGCCATGGAAGGCTCCAAAATCCTTACTATACACTGTACATTTTTTTAGGTGAAAAATTCGATGTCGTCGAATCCAATCCAGTCTTTGGATTTCGTTAATACACATCTCAACACATAACCACAGGTGCGCACAGGTCGTAGGTACGCTAGTTGGGCCGCTGTGGCAGTTGGAAGAAGAGCCATGGAAAGGCTCCAAAATCCTTACTATACACTGTACATTTTTTTAGGTGAAAAATTCGATGTCGTCGGATCCCCTCCAGTCTTTGGATTTCGTTAATAGACATCTCAACACATAACCACAGGTGCGCACAGGTCGTAGGTACGCCTAGTTGGGCCGCTGTGGCAGTTGGAAGATGAGCCATGGAAGGCTCCAAAATCCTTACTATACACTGTATTTTTTTAGGTGAAAAATTCGATGTCGTCGGATCCACTCCAGTCTTTGGATTTCGTTAATACACATCTCAACACATAACCACAGGTGCGCACAGGTCGTAGGTACGCCTAGTTGGGCCGCTGTGGCAGTTGGAAGATGAGCATTGGAAGGCTCCAAAATCCTTACTATACACTGTACATTTTTTTAGGTGAAAAATTCGATGTCGTCGGATCCACTCCAGTCTTTGGATTTCGTTAATACACATCTCAACACATAACCACAGGTGCGCACAGGTCGTAGGTACGCCTAGTTGGGCCGCTGTGCAGTTGGAAGATGAGCCATGGAAGGCTCCAAAATCCTTACTATACACTGTACATTTTTTTTAGGTGAAAAATTCGATGTCGTCGGATCCACTCCAGTCTTTGGATTTCGTTAATAGACATCTCAACACATAACCACAGGTGCGCACAGGTCGTAGGTACGCCTAGTTGGGCCGCTGTGGCAGTTGGAAGATGAGCCATGGAAGGCTCCAACTGTACATTTTTTTAGGTGAAAAATTCGATGTCGTCGGATCCACTCCAGTCTTTGGATTTCGTTAATACACATCTCAACACATAACCACAGGTGCGCACAGGTCGTAGGTACGCCTAGTTTGGGCCGCTGTGGCAGTTGGAAGATGAGCCATTTAAGGCTCCAAAATCCTTACTATACACTGTATTTTTTTAGGTGAAAAATTCGATGTCGTCGGATCCACTCCAGTCTTTGGATTTCGTTAATACACATCTCAACACATAACCACAGGTGCGCACAGGTCGTAGGTACGCTTAGTTGGGCCGCTGTGGCAGTTGGAAGATGAGCATTGGAAGGCTCCAAAATCCTTACTATACACTGTACATTTTTTTAGGTGAAAAATTCGATGTCGTCGGATCCACTCCAGTCTTTGGATTTCGTTAATACACATCTCGTAGGTCGTAGGTACGCCTAGTTGGGCCGCTGTGGCAGTTGGAAGAAGAGCCATGGAAAGGCTCCAAAATCCTTACTATACACTGTACATTTTTTTAGGTGAAAAATTCGATGTCGTCGGATCCACTCCAGTCTTTGGATTTCGTTAATACACATCTCAACACATAACCACAGGTGCGCACAGGTCGTAGGTACGCCTAGTTGGGCCGCTGTGGCAGTTGGAAGATGAGCATTGGAAGGCTCCAAAATCCTTACTATACACTGTACATTTTTTTAGGGGAAAAATTCGATGTCGTCGGATCCACTCCAGTCTTTGGATTTCGTTAATACACATCTCAACACATAACCACAGGTGCGCACAGGTCGTAGGTACGCCTAGTTGGGCCGCTGTGGCAGTTGGAAAATGAGCCATGGAAGGCGCCAAAATCCTTACTATACACTGTACATTTTTTTAGGTGAAAAATTCGATGTCGTCGGATCCACTCCAGTCTTTGGATTTCGTTAATAGACATCTCAACACATAACCACAGGTGCGCACAGGTCGTAGGTACGCCTAGTTGGGCCGCTGTGGCAGTTGGAAGATGAGCATTGGAAGGCTCCAAAATCCTTACTATACACTGTACATTTTTTTAGGTGAAAAATTCGATGTCGTCGGATCCACTCCAGTCTTTGGATTTCGTTAATACACATCTCAACACATAACCACAGGTGCGCACAGGTCGTAGGTACTCCTAGTTGGGCCGCTGTGGCAGTTGGAAGATGAGCCATGGAAGGCTCCAAAATCCTTACTATACACTGTAAATTTTTTTAGGTGAAAAATTCGATGTCGTCGGATCCACTCCAGTCTTTGGATTTCGTTAATAGACATCTCAACACATAACCACAGGTGCGCACAGGTCGTAGGTACGCCTAGTTGGGCCGCTGTGGCAGTTGGAAGATGAGCATAGGAAGGCTCCAAAATCCTTACTATACACTGTACATTTTTTTAGGTGGAAAATTCGATGTCGTCGGATCCACTCCAGTCTTTGGATTTCGTTAATACACATCTCAACACATAACCACAGGTGCGCACAGGTCGTAGGTACGCCTAGTTGGGCCGCTGTGGCAGTTGGAAGATGAGCCATGGAAGGCTCCAAAATCCTTACTATACACTGTACATT
>CAJSMF010000246.1:0-16755 GCA_907269125.1 Eristalis pertinax | reverse complement strand
TGTAGATTCTTTACACTAAGTCCATGAAGGGCTTCGCCCATAGTAGATTCTCTGCACTGGCCTCAGTCCATGAAGGGTTTCGCCCATAGTAGATTCTCTGCACTGGCCTCAGTCCATGAAGGGCTTCGCCCATGGTAGATTCTTTACACTGGCCTCAGTCCATGAAGGGCTTCCCCATAGTAGATTCTCTGCACTGGCCTCAGTCCATGAAGGGCTTCGCCCATGGTAGATTCTTTACACTGGCCTCAGTCCATGAAGGGCTTCGCCCATAGTAGATTCTCTGCACTGGCCTCAGTCCATGAAGGGCTTCGCCCATGGTAGATTCTTTACACTGGCCTCAGTCCATGAAGGGCTTCGCCCATAGTAGATTCTCTGCACTGGCCTCAGTCCATGAAGGGCTTCGCCCATAGTAGATTCTCTGCACTGGCCTCAGTCCATGAAGGGCTTCGCCATAGTAGATTCTCTGCACTGGCCTCAGTCCATGAAGGGCTTCGCCCATGGTAGATTCTTTCACTGGCCTCAGTGCCATGAAGGGCTTCGCCCATAGGAGATTCTCTGCACTGGCCTCAGTCCATGAAGGGCTTCGCCCATGGTAGGATTCTTTACACTGGCCTCAGTCCATGAAGGGCTTCGGCCATAGTAGATTCTCTGCACTGGCCTCAGTCCATGAAGGGCTTCGCCCATTGTAGATTCTCTGCACTGGCCTCAGTCCATGAAGGGCTTCGCCCATGGTAGATTCTTTACACTGGCCTAAGTCCATGAAGGGCGTCGCCCATAGTAGATTCTCTGCACTGGCCTCAGTCCATGAAGGGGCTTCGCCCATAGTAGATTCTCTGCACTGGCCTCAGTCCATGAAGGGCTTCGCCCATGGTAGATTCTTTACACTGGCCTCAGTCCATGAAGGGCTTCGCCCATAGTAGATTCTCTGCACTGGCCTCAGTCCATGAAGGGCTTCGCCCATAGTAGATTCTCTGCACTGGCCTCAGTCCATGAAGGGCTTCGCCCATGGTAGATTCTTTACACTGGCCTCAGTCCATGAAGGGCTTCGCCCATAGTAGATTCTCTGCACTGGCCTCAGTCCATGAAGGGCTTCGCCCATAGTAGATTCTCTGCACTGGCCTCAGTCCATGAAGGGCTTCGCCCATAGTAGATTCTCTGCACTGGCCTCAGTCCATGAAGGGCTTCGCCCATGGTAGATTCTTTACACTGGCCTCAGTCCATGAAGGGCTTCGCCCATAGGAGATTCTCTGCACTGGCCTCAGTCCATGAAGGGCTTCGCCCATGGTAGATTCTTTACACTGGCCTCAGTCCATGAAGGGCTTCGGCCATAGTAGATTCTCTGCACTGGCCTCAGTCCATGAAGGGCTTCGCCCATTGTAGATTCTCTGCACTGGCCTCAGTCCATGAAGGGCTTCGCCCATGGTAGATTCTTTACACTGGCCTAAGTCCATGAAGGGCGTCGCCCATAGTAGATTCTCTGCACTGGCCTCAGTCCATGAAGGGCTTCGCCCATAGTAGATTCTCTGCACTGGCCTCAGTCCATGAAGGGCTTCGCCCATGGTAGATTCTTTACACTGGCCTCAGTCCATGAAGGGCTTCGCCCATAGTAGATTCTCTGCACTGGCCTCAGTCCATGAAGGGCTTCGCCCATAGTAGATTCTCTGCACTGGCCTCAGTCCATGAAGGGCTTCGCCCATAGTAGATTCTCTGCACTGGCCTCAGTCCATGAAGGGCTTCGCCCATGGTAGATTCTTTACACTGGCCTCAGTCCATGAAGGGCTTCGCCCATAGGAGATTCTCTGCACTGGCCTCAGTCCATGAAGGGCTTCGCCCATGGTAGATTCTCTGCACTGGCCTCAGTCCATGAAGGGCTTCGCCCATAGTAGATTCTCTGCACTGGCCTCAGTCCATGAAGGGCTTCGCCCATAGTAGATTCTCTGCACTGGCCTCAGTCCATGAAGGGCTTCGCCCATAGTAGATTCTCTGCACTGGCCTCAGTCCATGAAGGGCTTCGCCCATGGTAGATTCTTTACACTGGCCTCAGTCCATGAAGGGCTTCGCCCATAGTAGATTCTCTGCACTGGCCTCAGTCCATGAAGGGCTTCGCCCATGGTAGATTCTCTGCACTGGCCTCAGTCCATGAAGGGCTTCGCCCATAGTAGATTCTCTGCACTGGCCTCAGTCCATGAAGGGCTTCGCCCATAGTAGATTCTCTGCACTGGCCTCAGTCCATGAAGGGCTTCGCCCATAGTAGATTCTCTGCACTGGCCTCAGTCCATGAAGGGCTTCGCCCATAGTAGATTCTCTGCACTGGCCTCAGTCCATGAAGGGCTTCGCCCATGGTAGATTCTTTACACTGGCCTAAGTCCATGAAGGGCTTCGCCCATAGTAGATTCTCTGCACTGGCCTCAGTCCATGAAGGGCTTCGCCCATGGTAGATTCTTTACACTGGCCTCAGTCCATGAAGGGCTTCGCCCATAGTAGATTCTCTGCACTGGCCTCAGTCCATGAAGGGCTTCGCCCATTGTAGATTTTCTGCACTGGCCTCAGTCCATGAAGGGCTTCGCCCATTGTAGATTCTCTGCACTGGCCTCAGTCCATGAAGGGCTTCGCCCATAGTAGATTCTCTGCACTGGCCTCAGTCCATGAAGGGCTTCGCCCATAGTAGATTCTCTGCACTGGCCTCAGTCCATGAAGGGCTTCGCCCATGGTAGATTCTTTACACTGGCCTCAGTCCATGAAGGGCTTCGCCCATGGTAGATTCTTTACACTGGCCTCAGTCCATGAAGGGCTTCGCCCATTGTACATTCTCTGCAGTGGCCTCAGTCCATGAAGGGCTTCGCCCATAGTAGATTCTCTGCAGTGGCCTCAGTCCATGAAGGGCTTCGCCCATGGTAGATTCTTTACACTGGCCTCAGTCCATGAAGGGCTTCGCCCATAGTAGATTCTCTGCACTGGCCTCAGTCCATGAAGGGCTTCGCCCATGGTAGATTCTTTACACTGGCCTCAGTCCATGAAGGGCTTCGCCCATAGTAGATTCTCTGCACTGGCCTCAGTCCATGAAGGGCTTCGCCCATTGTAGATTCTCTGCACTGGCCTCAGTCCATGAAGGGCTTCGCCCATGGTAGATTCTTTACACTGGCCTCAGTCCATGAAGGGCTTCGCCCATAGTAGATTCTCTGCAGTGGCCTCAGTCCATGAAGGGCTTCGCCCATGGTAGATTCTTTACACTGGCCTCAGTCCATGAAGGGCTTCGCCCATAGTAGATTCTCTGCACTGGCCTTAGTCCATGAAGGGCTTCGCCCATGGTAGATTCTTTACACTGGCCTCAGTCCATGAAGGGCTTCGCCCATGGTAGATTCTTTACACTGGCCTCAGTCCATGAAGGGCTTCGCCCATTGTACATTCTCTGCAGTGGCCTCAGTCCATGAAGGGCTTCGCCCATAGTAGATTCTCTGCAGTGGCCTCAGTCCATGAAGGGCTTTGCCCATGGTAGATTCTTTACACTGGCCTCAGTCCATGAAGGGCTTCGCCCATAGTAGATTCTCTGCACTGGCCTCAGTCCATGAAGGGCTTCGCCCATGGTAGATTCTTTACACTGGCCTCAGTCCATGAAGGGCTTCGCCCATAGTAGATTCTCTGCACTGGCCTCAGTCCATGAAGGGCTTCGCCCATTGTAGATTCTCTGCACTGGCCTCAGTCCATGAAGGGCTTCGCCCATGGTAGATTCTTTACACTGGCCTCAGTCCATGAAGGGCTTCGCCCATAGTAGATTCTCTGCAGTGGCCTCAGTCCATGAAGGGCTTCGCCCATGGTAGATTCTTTACACTGGCCTCAGTCCATGAAGGGCTTCGCCCATAGTAGATTCTCTGCACTGGCCTTAGTCCATGAAGGGCTTCGCCCATGGTAGATTCTTTACACTGGCCTCAGTCCATGAAGGGCTTCGCCCATGGTAGATTCTTTACACTGGCCTCAGTCCATGAAGGGCTTCGCCCATGGTAGATTCTTTACACTGGCCTCAGTCCATGAAGGGCTTCGCCCATTGTACATTCTCTGCAGTGGCCTCAGTCCATGAAGGGCTTCGCCCATGGTAGATTCTTTACACTGGCGTCAGTCCATGAAGGGCTTCGCCCATAGTAGATTCTCTGCACTGGCCTCAGTCCATGAAGGGCTTCGCCCATTGTAGATTCTCTGCACTGGCGTCAGTCCATGAAGGGCTTCGCCCATGGTAGATTCTTTACACTGGCCTCAGTCCATGAAGGGCTTCGCCCATAGTAGATTCTCTGCAGTGGCCTCAGTCCATGAAGGGCTTCGCCCATGGTAGATTCTTTACACTGGCCTCAGTCCATGAAGGGCTTCGCCCATAGTAGATTCTCTGCAGTGGCCTCAGTCCATGAAGGGCTTCGCCCATTGTAGATTCTCTGCACTGGCCTTAGTCCATGAAGGGCTTCGCCCATGGTAGATTCTTTACACTGGCCTCAGTCCATGAAGGGCTTCGCCCATTGTAGATTCTCTGCACTGGCCTCAGTCCATGAAGGGCTTCGCCCATGGTAGATTCTTTACACTGGCCTCAGTCCATGAAGGGCTTCGCCCATAGTAGATTCTCTGCACTGGCCTCAGTCCATGAAGGGCTTCGCCCATGGTAGATTCTTTACACTGGCCTCAGTCCATGAAGGGCTTCGCCCATAGTAGATTCTCTGCACTGGCCTCAGTCCATGAAGGGCTTCGCCCATTGTAGATTCTCTGCACTGGCCTCAGTCCATGAAGGGCTTCGCCCATGGTAGATTCTTTACACTGGCCTCAGTCCATGAAGGGCTTCGCCCATAGTAGATTCTCTGCAGTGGCCTCAGTCCATGAAGGGCTTCGCCCATGGTAGATTCTTTACACTGGCCTCAGTCCATGAAGGGCTTCGCCCATAGTAGATTCTCTGCACTGGCCTCAGTCCATGAAGGGCTTCGCCCATGGTAGATTCTTTACACTGGCCTCAGTCCATGAAGGGCTTCGCCCATAGTAGATTCTCTGCACTGGCCTCAGTCCATGAAGGGCTTCGCCCATTGTAGATTCTCTGCACTGGCCTCAGTCCATGAAGGGCTTCGCCCATAGTAGATTCTCTGCACTGGCCTCAGTCCATGAAGGGCTTCGCCCATAGTAGATTCTCTGCACTGGCCTCAGTCCATGAAGGGCTTCGCCCATAGTAGATTCTCTGCACTGGCCTCAGTCCATGAAGGGCTTCGCCCATGGTAGATTCTTTACACTGGCCTCAGTCCATGAAGGGCTTCGCCCATAGGAGATTCTCTGCACTGGCCTCAGTCCATGAAGGGCTTCGCCCATGGTAGATTCTTTACACTGGCCTCAGTCCATGAAGGGCTTCGCCCATAGTAGATTCTCTGCACTGTCCTCAGTCCATGAAGGGCTTCGCCCATGGTAGATTCTTTACACTGGCCTCAGTGCATGAAGGGCTTCGCCCATAGTAGATTCTCTGCACTGGCCTCAGTCCATGAAGGGCTTCGCCCATGGTAGATTCTTTACACTGGCCTAAGTCCATGAAGGGCTTCGCCCATAGTAGATTCTCTGCACTGGCCTCAGTCCATGAAGGGCTTCGCCCATGGTAGATTCTTTACACTGGCCTCAGTCCATGAAGGGCTTCGCCCATGGTAGATTCTTTACACTGGCCTCAGTGCATGAAGGGCTTCGCCCATAGTAGATTCTCTGCACTGGCCTCAGTCCATGAAGGGCTTCGCCCATGGTAGATTCTTTACACTGGCCTCAGTGCATGAAGGGCTTCGCCCATAGTAGATTCTCTGCACTGGCCTCAGTCCATGAAGGGCTTCGCCCATGGTAGATTCTTTACACTGGCCTCAGTCCATGAAGGGCTTCGCCCATAGTAGATTCTCTGCACTGGCCTCAGTCCATGAAGGGCTTCGCCCATGATAGATTCTTTACACTGGCCTCAGTCCATGAAGGTCTTCGCCCATTGTAGATTCTCTGCACTGTCCTCAGTCCATGAAGGGCTTCGCCCATGGTAGATTCTTTACACTGGCCTCAGTCCATGAAGGGCTTCGCCCATAGTAGATTCTCTGCACTGGCCTCAGTCCATGAAGGGCTTCGCCCATGGTAGATTCTTTACACTGGCCTAAGTCCATGAAGGGCTTCGCCCATAGTAGATTCTCTGCACTGGCCTCAGTCCATGAAGGGCTTCGCCCATAGTAGATTCTCTGCACTGGCCTCAGTCCATGAAGGGCTTCGCCCATGGTAGATTCTTTACACTGGCCTCAGTCCATGAAGGGCTTCGCCCATAGTAGATTCTCTGCACTGGCCTCAGTCCATGAAGGGCTTCGCCCATTGTAGATTCTCTGCACTGGCCTTAATCCATGAAGGGCTTCGCCCATGGTAGATTCTTTACACTGGCCTCAGTCCATGAAGGGCTTCGCCCATTGTAGATTCTCTGCACTGGCCTCAGTCCATGAAGGGCTTCGCCCATTGTAGATTCTCTGCACTGGCCTCAGTCCATGAAGGGCTTCGCCCATGGTAGATTCTTTACACTGGCCTCAGTCCATGAAGGGCTTCGCCCATAGTAGATTCTCTGCACTGGCCTCAGTCCATGAAGGGCTTCGCCCATGGTAGATTCTTTACACTGGCCTCAGTCCATGAAGGGCTTCGCCCATTGTAGATTCTCTGCACTGGCCTTAGTCCATGAAAGGCTTCGCCCATGGTAGATTCTTTACACTGGCCTAAGTCCATGAAGGGCTTCGCCCATAGTAGATTCTCTGCACTGGCCTCAGTCCATGAAGGGCTTCGCCCATTGTAGATTCTCTGCACTGGCCTCAGTCCATGAAGGGCTTCGCCCATGGTAGATTCTTTACACTGGCCTAAGTCCATGAAGGGCTTCGCCCATAGTAGATTCTCTGCACTGGCCTCAGTCCATGAAGGGCTTCGCCCATGGTAGATTCTTTACACTGGCCTCAGTCCATGAAGGGCTTCGCCCATTGTAGATTCTCTGCACTGGCCTTAGTCCATGAAGGGCTTCGCCCATAGTAGATTCTCTGCACTGGCCTCAGTCCATGAAGGGCTTCGCCCATGGTAGATTCTTTACACTGGCCTAAGTCCATGAAGGGCTTCGCCCATAGTAGATTCTCTGCACTGGCCTCAGTCCATGAAGGGCTTCGCCCATGGTAGATTCTTTACACTGGCCTCAGTGCATGAAGGGCTTCGCCCATAGTAGATTCTCTGCACTGGCCTCAGTCCATGAAGGGCTTCGCCCATTGTAGATTCTCTGCACTGGCCTCAGTCCATGAAGGGCTTCGCCCATGGTAGATTCTTTACACTGGCCTCAGTCCATGAAGGGCTTCGCCCATTGTAGATTCTCTGCACTGGCCTTAGTCCATGAAGGGCTTCGCCCATAGTAGATTCTCTGCACTGGCCTCAGTTCATGAAGGGCTTCGCCCATGGTAGATTCTTTACACTGGCCTAAGTCCATGAAGGGCTTCGCCCATAGTAGATTCTCTGCACTGGCCTCAGTCCATGAAGGGCTTCGCCCATGGTAGATTCTTTACACTGGCCTCAGTCCATGAAGGGCTTCGCCCATGGTAGATTCTTTACACTGGCCTCAGTGCATGAAGGGCTTCGCCCATAGTAGATTCTCTGCACTGGCCTCAGTCCATGAAGGGCTTCGCCCATGGTAGATTCTTTACACTGGCCTCAGTGCATGAAGGGCTTCGCCCATAGTAGATTCTCTGCACTGGCCTCAGTCCATGAAGGGCTTCGCCCATGGTAGATTCTTTACACTGGCCTCAGTCCATGAAGGGCTTCGCCCATAGTAGATTCTCTGCACTGGCCTCAGTCCATGAAGGGCTTCGCCCATGATAGATTCTTTACACTGGCCTCAGTCCATGAAGGTCTTCGCCCATTGTAGATTCTCTGCACTGTCCTCAGTCCATGAAGGGCTTCGCCCATGGTAGATTCTTTACACTGGCCTCAGTGCATGAAGGGCTTCGCCCATAGTAGATTCTCTGCACTGGCCTCAGTCCATGAAGGGCTTCGCCCATGGTAGATTCTTTACACTGGCCTAAGTCCATGAAGGGCTTCGCCCATAGTAGATTCTCTGCACTGGCCTCAGTCCATGAAGGGCTTCGCCCATAGTAGATTCTCTGCACTGGCCTCAGTCCATGAAGGGCTTCGCCCATGGTAGATTCTTTACACTGGCCTCAGTCCATGAAGGGCTTCGCCCATAGTAGATTCTCTGCACTGGCCTCAGTCCATGAAGGGCTTCGCCCATTGTAGATTCTCTGCACTGGCCTTAATCCATGAAGGGCTTCGCCCATGGTAGATTCTTTACACTGGCCTCAGTCCATGAAGGGCTTCGCCCATGGTAGATTCTTTACACTGGCCTCAGTGCATGAAGGGCTTCGCCCATAGTAGATTCTCTGCACTGGCCTCAGTCCATGAAGGGCTTCGCCCATGGTAGATTCTTTACACTGGCCTCAGTCCATGAAGGGCTTCGCCCATAGTAGATTCTCTGCACTGGCCTCAGTCCATGAAGGGCTTCGCCCATGATAGATTCTTTACACTGGCCTCAGTCCATGAAGGTCTTCGCCCATTGTAGATTCTCTGCACTGTCCTCAGTCCATGAAGGGCTTCGCCCATGGTAGATTCTTTACACTGGCCTCAGTGCATGAAGGGCTTCGCCCATAGTAGATTCTCTGCACTGGCCTCAGTCCATGAAGGGCTTCGCCCATGGTAGATTCTTTACACTGGCCTAAGTCCATGAAGGGCTTCGCCCATAGTAGATTCTCTGCACTGGCCTCAGTCCATGAAGGGCTTCGCCCATAGTAGATTCTCTGCACTGGCCTCAGTCCATGAAGGGCTTCGCCCATGGTAGATTCTTTACACTGGCCTCAGTCCATGAAGGGCTTCGCCCATAGTTACACTGGCCTAAGTCCATGAAGGGCTTCGCCCATAGTAGATTCTCTGCACTGGCCTCAGTCCATGAAGGGCTTCGCCCATGGTAGATTCTTTACACTGGCCTCAGTCCATGAAGGGCTTCGCCCATGGTAGATTCTTTACACTGGCCTCAGTGCATGAAGGGCTTCGCCCATAGTAGATTCTCTGCACTGGCCTCAGTCCATGAAGGGCTTCGCCCATGGTAGATTCTTTACACTGGCCTCAGTGCATGAAGGGCTTCGCCCATAGTAGATTCTCTGCACTGGCCTCAGTCCATGAAGGGCTTCGCCCATGGTAGATTCTTTACACTGGCCTCAGTCCATGAAGGGCTTCGCCCATAGTAGATTCTCTGCACTGGCCTCAGTCCATGAAGGGCTTCGCCCATTGTAGATTCTCTGCACTGGCCTTAATCCATGAAGGGCTTCGCCCATGGTAGATTCTTTACACTGGCCTCAGGCCATGAAGGGCTTCGCCCATTGTAGATTCTCTGCACTGGCCTCAGTCCATGAAGGGCTTCGCCCATTGTAGATTCTCTGCACTGGCCTCAGTCCATGAAGGGCTTCGCCCATGGTAGATTCTTTACACTGGCCTAAGTCCATGAAGGGCTTCGCCCATAGTAGATTCTCTGCACTGGCCTCAGTCCATGAAGGGCTTCGCCCATGGTAGATTCTTTACACTGGCCTCAGTCCATGAAGGGCTTCGCCCATTGTAGATTCTCTGCACTGGCCTTAGTCCATGAAAGGCTTCGCCCATGGTAGATTCTTTACACTGGCCTAAGTCCATGAAGGGCTTCGCCCATAGTAGATTCTCTGCACTGGCCTCAGTCCATGAAGGGCTTCGCCCATTGTAGATTCTCTGCACTGGCCTCAGTCCATGAAGGGCTTCGCCCATAGTAGATTCTCTGCACTGGCCTCAGTCCATGAAGGGCTTCGCCCATGGTAGATTCTTTACACTGGCCTCAGTCCATGAAGGGCTTCGCCCATAGTAGATTCTCTGCACTGGCCTCAGTCCATGAAGGGCTTCGCCCATTGTAGATTCTCTGCACTGGCCTTAATCCATGAAGGGCTTCGCCCATGGTAGATTCTTTACACTGGCCTCAGTCCATGAAGGGCTTCGCCCATGGTAGATTCTTTACACTGGCCTCAGTGCATGAAGGGCTTCGCCCATAGTAGATTCTCTGCACTGGCCTCAGTCCATGAAGGGCTTCGCCCATGGTAGATTCTTTACACTGGCCTCAGTCCATGAAGGGCTTCGCCCATAGTAGATTCTCTGCACTGGCCTCAGTCCATGAAGGGCTTCGCCCATGATAGATTCTTTACACTGGCCTCAGTCCATGAAGGTCTTCGCCCATTGTAGATTCTCTGCACTGTCCTCAGTCCATGAAGGGCTTCGCCCATGGTAGATTCTTTACACTGGCCTCAGTGCATGAAGGGCTTCGCCCATAGTAGATTCTCTGCACTGGCCTCAGTCCATGAAGGGCTTCGCCCATGGTAGATTCTTTACACTGGCCTAAGTCCATGAAGGGCTTCGCCCATAGTAGATTCTCTGCACTGGCCTCAGTCCATGAAGGGCTTCGCCCATAGTAGATTCTCTGCACTGGCCTCAGTCCATGAAGGGCTTCGCCCATGGTAGATTCTTTACACTGGCCTCAGTCCATGAAGGGCTTCGCCCATAGTAGATTCTCTGCACTGGCCTCAGTCCATGAAGGGCTTCGCCCATTGTAGATTCTCTGCACTGGCCTTAATCCATGAAGGGCTTCGCCCATGGTAGATTCTTTACACTGGCCTCAGTCCATGAAGGGCTTCGCCCATTGTAGATTCTCTGCACTGGCCTCAGTCCATGAAGGGCTTCGCCCATTGTAGATTCTCTGCACTGGCCTCAGTCCATGAAGGGCTTCGCCCATGGTAGATTCTTTACACTGGCCTAAGTCCATGAAGGGCTTCGCCCATAGTAGATTCTCTGCACTGGCCTCAGTCCATGAAGGGCTTCGCCCATGGTAGATTCTTTACACTGGCCTCAGTCCATGAAGGGCTTCGCCCATTGTAGATTCTCTGCACTGGCCTTAGTCCATGAAAGGCTTCGCCCATGGTAGATTCTTTACACTGGCCTAAGTCCATGAAGGGCTTCGCCCATAGTAGATTCTCTGCACTGGCCTCAGTCCATGAAGGGCTTCGCCCATTGTAGATTCTCTGCACTGGCCTCAGTCCATGAAGGGCTTCGCCCATGGTAGATTCTTTACACTGGCCTAAGTCCATGAAGGGCTTCGCCCATAGTAGATTCTCTGCACTGGCCTCAGTCCATGAAGGGCTTCGCCCATGGTAGATTCTTTACACTGGCCTCAGTCCATGAAGGGCTTCGCCCATTGTAGATTCTCTGCACTGGCCTTAGTCCATGAAGGGCTTCGCCCATAGTAGATTCTCTGCACTGGCCTCAGTCCATGAAGGGCTTCGCCCATGGTAGATTCTTTACACTGGCCTAAGTCCATGAAGGGCTTCGCCCATAGTAGATTCTCTGCACTGGCCTCAGTCCATGAAGGGCTTCGCCCATGGTAGATTCTTTACACTGGCCTCAGTCCATGAAGGGCTTCGCCCATGGTAGATTCTTTACACTGGCCTCAGTGCATGAAGGGCTTCGCCCATAGTAGATTCTCTGCACTGGCCTCAGTCCATGAAGGGCTTCGCCCATGGTAGATTCTTTACACTGGCCTCAGTGCATGAAGGGCTTCGCCCATAGTAGATTCTCTGCACTGGCCTCAGTCCATGAAGGGCTTCGCCCATTGTAGATTCTCTGCACTGGCCTCAGTCCATGAAGGGCTTCGCCCATGGTAGATTCTTTACACTGGCCTCAGTCCATGAAGGGCTTCGCCCATTGTAGATTCTCTGCACTGGCCTTAGTCCATGAAGGGCTTCGCCCATAGTAGATTCTCTGCACTGGCCTCAGTCCATGAAGGGCTTCGCCCATGGTAGATTCTTTACACTGGCCTAAGTCCATGAAGGGCTTCGCCCATAGTAGATTCTCTGCACTGGCCTCAGTCCATGAAGGGCTTCGCCCATGGTAGATTCTTTACACTGGCCTCAGTCCATGAAGGGCTTCGCCCATGGTAGATTCTTTACACTGGCCTCAGTGCATGAAGGGCTTCGCCCATAGTAGATTCTCTGCACTGGCCTCAGTCCATGAAGGGCTTCGCCCATGGTAGATTCTTTACACTGGCCTCAGTGCATGAAGGGCTTCGCCCATAGTAGATTCTCTGCACTGGCCTCAGTCCATGAAGGGCTTCGCCCATGGTAGATTCTTTACACTGGCCTCAGTCCATGAAGGGCTTCGCCCATAGTAGATTCTCTGCACTGGCCTCAGTCCATGAAGGGCTTCGCCCATTGTAGATTCTCTGCACTGGCCTTAATCCATGAAGGGCTTCGCCCATGGTAGATTCTTTACACTGGCCTCAGTCCATGAAGGGCTTCGCCCATTGTAGATTCTCTGCACTGGCCTCAGTCCATGAAGGGCTTCGCCCATTGTAGATTCTCTGCACTGGCCTCAGTCCATGAAGGGCTTCGCCCATGGTAGATTCTTTACACTGGCCTAAGTCCATGAAGGGCTTCGCCCATAGTAGATTCTCTGCACTGGCCTCAGTCCATGAAGGGCTTCGCCCATTGTAGATTCTCTGCACTGGCCTCAGTCCATGAAGGGCTTCGCCCATGGTAGATTCTTTACACTGGCCTCAGTCCATGAAGGGCTTCGCCCATTGTAGATTCTCTGCACTGGCCTCAGTCCATGAAGGGCTTCGCCCATTGTAGATTCTCTGCACTGGCCTCAGTCCATGAAGGGCTTCGCCCATGGTAGATTCTTTACACTGGCCTAAGTCCATGAAGGGCTTCGCCCATAGTAGATTCTCTACACTGGCCTCAGTCCATGAAGGGCTTCGCCCATGGTAGATTCTTTACACTGGCCTCAGTCCATGAAGGGCTTCGCCCATTGTAGATTCTCTGCACTGGCCTTAGTCCATGAAGGGCTTCGCCCATAGTAGATTCTCTGCACTGGCCTCAGTCCATGAAGGGCTTCGCCCATAGTAGATTCTCTGCACTGGCCTCAGTCCATGAAGGGCTTCGCCCATAGTAGATTCTCTGCACTGGCCTCAGTCCATGAAGGGCTTCGCCCATGGTAGATTCTTTACACTGGCCTCAGTCCCTTGAAGGGCTTCGCCCATAGGAGATTCTCTGCACTGGCCTCAGTCCATGAAGGGCTTCGCCCATGGTAGATTCTTTACACTGGCCTCAGTCCATGAAGGGCTTCGCCCATAGTAGATTCTCTGCACTGGCCTCAGTCCATGAAGGGCTTCGCCCATTGTAGATTCTCTGCACTGGCCCTCAGTCCACGAAGGGCTTCGCCCATGGTAGATTCTTTACACTGGCCTCAGTCCATTAAGGGCATCGCCCATGGTAGATTCTTTACACTGGCCTCAGTCCATGAAGGGCTTCGCCCATTGTAGATTCTCTGCACTGGCCTTAGTCCATGAAAGGCTTCGCCCATGGTAGATTCTTTACACTGGCCTAAGTCCATGAAGGGCTTCGCCCATAGTAGATTCTCTGCACTGGCCTCAGTCCATGAAGGGCTTCGCCCATGATAGATTCTTTACACTGGCCTCAGTCCATGAAGGGCTTCGCCCATTGTAGATTCTCTGCACTGGCCTCAGTCCATGAAGGGCTTCGCCCATGGTAGATTCTTTACACTGGCCTCAGTGCATGAAGGGCTTCGCCCATAGTAGATTCTCTGCACTGGCCTCAGTCCATGAAGAGCTTCGCCCGTAGTAGATTCTCTGCACTGGCCTCAGTCCATGAAGGGCTTCGCCCATAGTAGATTCTCTGCACTGGCCTCAGTCCATGAAGGGCTTCGCCCATAGTAGATTCTCTGCACTGGCCTCAGTCCATGAAGGGCTTCGCCCATGGTAGATTCTTTACACTGGCCTCAGTCCATGAAGGGCTTCGCCCATGGTAGATTCTCTGCGCTGGCCTCAGTCCATGAAGGGCTTCGCCCATGGCAGATTCTCTGCGCTGGCCTCAGTCCATGAAGGGCTTCGCCCATAGTAGATTCTCTGCACTGGCCTCAGTCCATGAAGGGCATCGCCCATGGTAGATTCTTTGCACTGGCCTCAGTCCATGAAGGGCTTCGCCCATTGTAGATTCTCTGCACTGGCCTTAGTCCATGAAAGGCTTCGCCCATGGTAGATTCTTTACACTGGCCTAAGTCCATGAAGGGCTTCGCCCATAGTAGATTCTCTGCACTGGCCTCAGTCCATGAAGGGCTTCGCCCATGATAGATTCTTTACACTGGCCTCAGTCCATGAAGGGCTTCGCCCATTGTAGATTCTCTGCACTGGCCTCAGTCCATGAAGGGCTTCGCCCATGGTAGATTCTTTACACTGGCCTCAGTGCATGAAGGGCTTCGCCCATAGTAGATTCTCTGCACTGGCCTCAGTCCATGAAGAGCTTCGCCCATAGTAGATTCTCTGCACTGGCCTCAGTCCATGAAGGGCTTCGCCCATAGTAGATTCTCTGCACTGGCCTCAGTCCATGAAGGGCTTCGCCCATGGTAGATTCTTTACACTGGCCTCAGTCCATGAAGGGCTTCGCCCATGGTAGATTCGCTGCGCTGGCCTCAGTCCATGAAGGGCTTCGCCCATAGTAGATTCTCTGCACTGGCCTCAGTCCATGAAGAGCTTCGCCCATGGTAGATTCTCTGCACTGGCCTCAGTCCATGAAGGGCTTCGCCCATAGTAGATTCTCTGCACTGGCCTCAGTCCATGAAGGGCTTCGCCCATAGTAGATTCTCTGCACTGGCCTCAGTCCATGAAGGGCTTCGCCCATGGTAGATTCTTTACACTGGCCTCAGTCCATGAAGGGCTTCGCCCATGGTAGATTCTCTGCGCTGGCCTCAGTCCATGAAGGGCTTCGCCCATGGCAGATTCTCTGCGCTGGCCTCAGTCCATGAAGGGCTTCGCCCATAGTAGATTCTCTGCACTGGCCTCAGTCCATGAAGGGCATCGCCCATGGTAGATTCTTTACACTGGCCTCAGTCCATGAAGGGCTTCGCCCATTGTAGATTCTCTGCACTGGCCTTAGTCCATGAAAGGCTTCGCCCATGGTAGATTCTTTACACTGGCCTAAGTCCATGAAGGGCTTCGCCCATAGTAGATTCTCTGCACTGGCCTCAGTCCATGAAGGGCTTCGCCCATGATAGATTCTTTACACTGGCCTCAGTCCATGAAGGGCTTCGCCCATTGTAGATTCTCTGCACTGGCCTCAGTCCATGAAGGGCTTCGCCCATGGTAGATTCTTTACACTGGCCTCAGTGCATGAAGGGGCTTCGCCCATAGTAGATTCTCTGCACTGGCCCTCAGTCCATGAATAGCTTCGCCCATAGTAGATTCTCTGCACTGGCTTCAGTCCATGAAGGGCTTCGCCCATAGTAGATTCTCTGCACTGACCTCAGTCCATGAAGGGCTTCGCCCATGGTAGATTCTTTACACTGGCCTCAGTCCATGAAGGGCTTCGCCCATGGTAGATTCTCTGCGCTGGCCTCAGTCCATGAAGGGCTTCGCCCATAGTAGATTCTCTGCACTGGCCTCAGTCCATGAAGAGCTTCGCCCATGGTAGATTCTCTGCACTGGCCTCAGTCCATGAAGGGCTTCGCCCATGGTAGATTCTTTACACTGGCCTCAGTGCATGAAGGGCTTCGCCCATAGTAGATTCTCTGCACTGGCCTCAGTCCATGAAGAGCTTCGCCCATAGTAGATTCTCTGCACTGGCCTCAGTCCATGAAGGGCTTCGCCCATAGTAGATTCTCTGCACTGGCCTCAGTCCATGAAGAGCTTCGCCCATAGTAGATTCTCTGCACTGGCCTCAGTCCATGAAGGGCTTCGCCCATAGTAGATTCTCTGCACTGGCCTCAGTCCATGAAGGGCTTCGCCCATAGTAGATTCTCTGCACTGGCCTCAGTCCATGAAGGGCTTCGCCCATGGTAGATTCTTTACACTGGCCTCAGTCCATGAAGGGCTTCGCCCATGGTAGATTCTCTGCGCTGGCCTCAGTCCATGAAGGGCTTCGCCCATGGTAGATTCTCTGCGCTGGCCTCAGTCCATGAAGGGCTTCGCCCATGGTAGATTCTTTGCACTGGCCTCAGTCCATGAAGGGCTTCGCCCATGGTAGATTCTTTACACTGGCCTCAGTCCATGAAGGGCTTCGCCCATGGTAGATTCTTTACACTGGCCTCAGTCCATGAAGGGCTTCGCCCATGGTAGATTATTTATACTGGCCTCAGTCCATGAAGGGCTTCGCCCATGGTAGATTCTTTACACTGGCCTCAGTCCATGAAGGGCTTCGCCCATGGTAGATTCTCTGCACTGGCCTCAGTCCATGAAGGGCTTCGCCCATGGTAGATTCTCTGCGCTGGCCTCAGTCCATGAAGGGCTTCGCCCATGGTAGATTCTTTGCACTGGCCTCAGTCCATGAAGGGCTTCGCCCATGGTAGATTCTTTACACTGGCCTCAGTCCATGAAGGGCTTCGCCCATGGTAGATTCTCTGCACTGGCCTCAGTCCATGAAGGGCTTCGCCCATGGTAGATTCTCTGCGCTGGCCTCAGTCCATGAAGGGCTTCGCCCATGGTAGATTCTTTGCACTGGCCTCAGTCCATGAAGGGCTTCGCCCATGGTAGATTATTTATACTGGCCTCAGTCCATGAAGGGCTTCGCCCATGGTAGATTCTTTACACTGGCCTCAGTCCATGAAGGGCTTCGCCCATGGTAGATTCTCTGCGCTGGC
>CAJSMF010000245.1:0-18885 GCA_907269125.1 Eristalis pertinax | reverse complement strand
TTTTCGTTCTTCTTCCAACTGCCATAGCGGCGCAATATGACCTACCTAAGACTTCTGTACACCTCTGGCGATGTTTTCTGACGTGTATCCATCGAATCAGACACTTTGGAGTGAATTTGGAGACATCGAAATTTTCCACAAAAAATCGTATAGCCGGCATGGTCAAATTTGAGGTTTTTCCTCGTTCTTCTTCCAACTGCCATAGCGGCGCAATATGACCTACCTAAGACTTCTGTACACCTCTGGCGATGTTTTCTGACGTGTATCCATCGGAATCAGACACTTTGGAGTGAATTTGGAGACATCGAAATTTTCCACAAAAAATCGTATAGCCGGCATGGTCAAATTTGAGGTTTTTCCTCGTTCTTCTTCCAACTGCCATAGCGGCGCAATATGACCTACCTAAGACTTCTGTACACCTCTGGCGATGTTTTCTGACGTGTATCCATCGAATCAGACACTTTGGAGTGAATTTGGAGACATCGAAATTTTCCACAAAAAATCGTATAGCCGGCATGGTCCAATTTGAGGTTTTTCCTCGTTCTTCTTCCAACTGCCATAGCGGCGCAATATGACCTACCTAAGACTTCTGTACACCTCTGGCGATGTTTTCTGACGTGTATCCATCGAATCAGACACTTTGGAGTGAATTTGGAGACATCGAAATTTTCCACAAAAAAATCGTATAGCCGGCATGGTCAAATTTGAGGTTTTTCCTCGTTCTTCTTCCAACTGCCATAGCGGCGCAATATGACCTACCTAAGACTTCTGTACACCTCTGGCGATGTTTTCTGACGTGTATCCATCGAATCAGACACTTTGGAGTGAATTTGGAGACATCGAAATTTTCCACAAAAAATCGTATAGCCGGCATGGTCAAATTTGAGGTTTTTCCTCGTTCTTCTTCCAACTGCCATAGCGGCGCAATATGACCTACCTAAGACTTCTGTACACCTCTGGCGATGTTTTCTGACGTGTATCCATCGAATCAGACACTTTGGAGTGAATTTGGAGACATCGAAATTTTCCACAAAAAATCGTATAGCCGGCATGGTCAAATTTGAGGTTTTTCCTCGTTCTTCTTCCAACTGCCATAGCGGCGCAATATGACCTACCTAAGACTTCTGTACACCTCTGGCGATGTTTTCTGACGTGTATCCATCGAATCAGACACTTTGGAGTGAATTTGGAGACATCGAAATTTTCCACAAAAAATCGTATAGCCGGCATGGTCAAATTTGAGGTTTTTCCTCGTTCTTCTTCCAACTGCCATAGCGGCGCAATATGACCTACCTAAGACTTCTGTTCACCTCTGGCGATGTTTTCTGAGCGTGTATCCATCGAATCAGACACTTTGGAGTGAATTTGGAGACATCGAAATTTTCCACAAAAAATCGTATAGCCGGCATGGTCAAATTTGAGGTTTCCCTCGTTCTTCTTCCAACTGCCATAGCGGCGCAATATGACCTACCTAAGACTTCTGTACACCTCTGGCGATGTTTTCTGACGTGTATCCATCGAATCAGACACTTTTGGAGTGAATTTGGAGACATCGAAATTTTCCACAAAAAAATCGTATAGCCGGCATGTGTCAAATTTGAGGTTTTCCCTCGTTCTTCTTCCAACTGCCATAGCGGCGCAATATGACCTACCTAAGACTTCTGTACACCTCTGGCGATGTTTTCTGACGTGTATCCATCGAATCAGACACTTTGGAGTGAATTTGGAGACATCGAAATTTTCGTACTTCTTCCAACTGCCATAGCGGCGCATATGACCTACCTAAGACTTCTGTACACCTCTGGCGATGTTTTCTGACGTGTATCCATCGAATCAGACACTTTGGAGTGAATTTTGGAGACATCGAAATTTTCCACAAAAAATCGTATAGCCGCCTGGGTCAAATTTGAGGTTTTTCCTCGTTCTTCTTCCAACTGCCATAGCGGCGCAATATGACCTACCTAAGACTTCTGTACACCTCTGGCGATGTTTTCTGACGTGTATCCATCGAATCAGACACTTTGGAGTGAATTTGGAGACATCGAAATTTTCCACAAAAATCGTATAGCCGGCATGGTCAAATTTGAGGTTTTTCCTCGTTCTTCTTCCAACTGCCATAGCGGCGCAATATGACCTACCTAAGACTTCTGTACACCTCTGGCCTATGTTTTCTGACGTGTATCCATCGAATCAGACACTTTGGAGTGAATTTGGAGACATCGAAATTTTCCACAAAAAATCGTATAGCCGGCATGGTCAAATTTGAGGTTTTTCCTCGTTCTTCTTCCAACTGCCATAGCGGCGCAATATGACCTACCTAAGACTTCTGTACACCTCTGGCGATGTTTTCTGACGTGTATCCATCGAATCAGACACTTTGGAGTGAATTTGGAGACATCGAAATTTTCCACAAAAAATCGTATAGCCGGCATGGTCACATTTGAGGTTTTTCCTCGTTCTTCTTCCAACTGCCATAGCGGCGCAATATGACCTACCTAAGACTTCTGTACACCTCTGGCGATGTTTTTCTGACGTGTATCCATCGAATCAGACACTTTGGAGTGAATTTGGAGACATCGAAATTTTTCCACAAAAAATCGTATAGCCGGCATGGTCAAATTTGAGGTTTTTCCTCGTTCTTCTTCAACTGCCATAGCGGCGCAATATGACCTACCTAAGACTTCTGTACACCTCTGGCGATGTTTTCTGACGTGTATCCATCGAATCAGACACTTTGGAGTGAATTTGGAGACATCGAAATTTTCCACAAAAAATCGTATAGCCGGCATGGTCAAATTTGAGGTTTTTCCTCGTTCTTCTTCCAACTGCCATAGCGGCGCAATATGACCTACCTAAGACTTCTGTACACCTCTGGCGATGTTTTCTGACGTGTATCCATCGAATCAGACACTTTGGAGTGAATTTGGAGACATCGAAATTTTCCACAAAAAATCGTATAGCCGGCATGGTCAAATTTGAGGTTTTTCCTCGTTCTTCTTCCAACTGCCATAGCGGCGCAATATGACCTACCTAAGACTTCTGTTTCACCTCTGGCGATGTTTTCTGACGTGTATCCATCGAATCAGACACTTTGGAGTGAATTTGGAGACATCGAAATTTTCCCACAAAAAAATCGTATAGCCGGCATGGTCAAATTTGAGGTTTTCCCTCGTTCTTCTTCCAACTGCCATAGCGGCGCAATATGACCTACCTAAGACTTCCTGTACACCTCTGGCGATGTTTTCTGACGTGTATCCATCGAATCAGACACTTTGGAGTGAATTTGGAGACATCGAAATTTTCCACAAAAAATCGTATAGCCATCATGTTCAAATTTGAGGTTTTCCCTCGTTCTTCTTCCAACTGCCATAGCGGCGCAATATGACCTACCTAAGACTTCTGTACACCTCTGGCGATGTTTTCTGACGTGTATCCATCGAATCAGACACTTTGGAGTGAATTTGGAGACATCGAAATTTTCGTTCTTCTTCCAACTGCCATAGCGGCGCAATATGACCTACCTAAGACTTCTGTACACTCTGGCGATGTTTTCTGACGTGTATCCATCGAATCAGACACTTTGGAGTGAATTTGGAGACATCGAAATTTTCCACAAAAAATCGTATAGCCGGCATGGTCAAATTTGAGGTTTTTCCTCGTTCTTCTTCCAACTGCCATAGCGGCGCAATATGACCTACCTAAGACTTCTGTACACCTCTGGCGATGTTTTCTGACGTGTATCCATCGAATCAGACACTTTGGAGTGAATTTGGAGACATCGAAATTTTCCACAAAAATCGTATAGCCGGCATGGTCAAATTTGAGGTTTTTCCTCGTCTTCTTCCAACTGCCATAGCGGCGCAATATGACCTACCTAAGACTTCTGTACACCTCTGGCGATGTTTTCTGACGTGTATCCATCGAATCAGACACTTTGGAGTGAATTTGGAGACATCGAAATTTTCCACAAAAAATCGTATAGCCGGCATGGTCAAATTTGAGGTTTTTCCTCGTTCTTCTTCCAACTGCCATAGCGGCGCAATATGACCTACCTAAGACTTCTGTTCACCTCTGGCGATGTTTTCTGACGTGTATCCATCGAATCAGACACTTTGGAGTGAATTTGGAGACATCGAAATTTTCCACAAAAAATCGTATAGCCGGCATGGTCAAATTTGAGGTTTTTCCTCGTTCTTCTTCCAACTGCCATAGCGGCGCAATATGGCCTACCTAAGACTTCTGTACACCTCTGGCGATGTTTTCTGACGTGTATCCATCGAATCAGACACTTTGGAGTGAATTTGGAGACATCGAAATTTTCCACAAAAAATCGTATAGCCGGCATGGTCAAATTTGAGGTTTTTCCTCGTTCTTCTTCCAACTGCCATAGCGGCGCAATATGACCTACCTAAGACTTCTGTTCACCTCTGGCGATGTTTTCTGACGTGTATCCATCGAATCAGACACTTTGGAGTGAATTTGGAGACATCGAAATTTTTCCACAAAAAATCGTATAGCCGGCATGGTCAAATTTGAGGTTTTCCCTCGTTCTTCTTCCAACTGCCATAGCGGCGCAATAATGACCTACCCTAAGACTTCTGTACACCTCTGGCGATGTTTTCTGACGTGTATTCCATCGAATCAGACACTTTGGAGTGAATTTGGAGACAGTCGAAATTTTCCACAAAAAATCGTATAGCCGGCATGGTCAAATTTGAGGTTTTCCCTCGTTCTTCTTCCAACTGCCATAGCGGCGCAATATGACTTACCTAAGACTTCTGTACACCTCTGGCGATGTTTTCTGACGTGTATCCATCGAATCAGACACTTTGGAGTGAATTTGGAGACATCGAAATTTTCCACAAAAAATCGTATAGCCGGCATGGTCAAATTTGAGGTTTTCCCTCGTTCTTCTTCCAACTGCCATAGCGGCGCAATATGACCTACCTAAGACTTCTGTACACCTCTGGCGATGTTTTCTGACGTGTATCCATCGAATCAGACACTTTGGAGTGAATTTGGAGACATCGAAATTTTCGTTCTTCTTCCAACTGCCATAGCGGCGCAATATGACCTACCTAAGACTTCTGTACACCTCTGGCGATGTTTTCTGACGAGTATCCATCGAATCAGACACTTTGGAGTGAATTTGGAGACATCGAAATTTTCCACAAAAAATCGTATAGCCGGCATGGTCAAATTTGAGGTTTTTCCTCGTTCTTCTTCCAACTGCCATAGCGGCGCAATATGACCTACCTAAGACTTCTGTACACCTCTGGCGATGTTTTCTGACGTGTATCCATCGAATCAGACACTTTGGAGTGAATTTGGAGACATCGAAATTTTCCACAAAAAATCGTATAGCCGGCATGGTCAAATTTGAGGTTTTTCCTCGTTCTTCTTCCAACTGCCATAGCGGCGCAATATGACCTACCTAAGACTTCTGTACACCTCTGGCGATGTTTTCTGACGTGTATCCATCGAATCAGACACTTTGGAGTGAATTTGGAGACATCGAAATTTTCCACAAAAAATCGTATAGCCGGCATGGTCAAATTTGAGGTTTTTCCTCGTTCTTCTTCCAACTGCCATAGCGGCGCAATATGACCTACCTAAGACTTCTGTACACCTCTGGCGATGTTTTCTGACGTGTATCCATCGAATCAGACACTTTGGAGTGAATTTGGAGACATCGAAATTTTCCACAAAAAATCGTATAGCCGGCATGGTCAAATTTGAGGTTTTCCCTCGTTCTTCTTCCAACTGCCATAGCGGCGCAATATGACCTACATAAGACTTCTGTACACCTCTGGCGATGTTTTCTGACGTGTATCCATCGAATCAGACACTTTGGAGTGAATTTGGAGACATCGAAATTTTCCACAAAAAATCGTATAGCCGGCATGGTCAAATTTGAGGTTTTTCCTCGTTCTTCTTCCAACTGCCATAGCGGCGCAATATGACCTACCTAAGACTTCTGTACACCTCTGGCGATGTTTTCTGACGTGTATCCATCGAATCAGACACTTTGGAGTGAATTTGGAGACATCGAAATTTTCCACAAAAAATCGTATAGCCGGCATGGTCAAATTTGAAGTTTTTCCTCGTTCTTCTTCCAACTGCCATAGCGGCGCAATATGACCTACCTAAGACTTCTGTACACCTCTGGCGATGTTTTCTGACGTGTATCCATCGAATCAGACACTTTGGAGTGAATTTGGAGACATCGAAATTTTCCACAAAAAATCGTATAGCCGGCATGGTCAAATTTGAGGTTTCCCTCGTTCTTCTTCCAACTGCCATAGCGGCGCAATATGACCTACCTAAGACTTCTGTACACCTCTGGCGATGTTTTCTGACGTGTATCCATCGAATCAGACACTTTGGAGTGAATTTGGAGACATCGAAATTTTCCACAAAAAATCGTATAGCCGGCATGGTCAAATTTGAGGTTTTCCCTCGTTCTTCTTCCAACTGCCATAGCGACGCAATATGACCTACCTAAGACTTCTGTACACCTCTGGCGATGTTTTCTGACGTGTATCCATCGAAACAGACACTTTGGAGTGAATTTGGAGACATCGAAATTTTCCACAAAAAATCGTATAGCCGGCATGTTCAAATTTGAGGTTTTCCCTCGTTCTTCTTCCAACTGCCATAGCGGCGCAATATGACCTACCTAAGACTTCTGTACACCTCTGGCGATGTTTTCTGACGTGTATCCATCGAATCAGACACTTTGGAGTGAATTTGGAGACATCGAAATTTTCCACAAAAAATCGTATAGCCGGCATGGTCAAATTTGAGGTTTTTCCTCGTTCTTCTTCCAACTGCCATAGCGGCGCAATATGACCTACCTAAGACTTCTGTACACCTCTGGCGATGTTTTCTGACGTGTATCCATCGAATCAGACACTTTGGAGTGAATTTGGAGACATCGAAATTTTCCACAAAAAATCGTATAGCCGGCATGGTCAAATTTGAGGTTTTTCCTCGTTCTTCTTCCAACTGCCATAGCGGCGCAATATGACCTACCTAAGACTTCTGTACACCTCTGGCGATGTTTTCTGACGTGTATCCATCGAATCAGACACTTTGGAGTGAATTTGGAGACATCGAAATTTTCCACAAAAAATCGTATAGCCGGCATGGTCACATTTGAGGTTTTTCCTCGTTCTTCTTCCAACTGCCATAGCGGCGCAATATGACCTACCTAAGACTTCTGTACACCTCTGGCGATGTTTTCTGACGTGTATCCATCGAATCAGACACTTTGGAGTGAATTTGGAGACATCGAAATTTTCCACAAAAAATCGTATAGCCGGCATGGTCAAATTTGAGGTTTTTCCTCGTTCTTCTTCCAACTGCCATAGCGGCGCAATATGACCTACCTAAGACTTCTGTACACCTCTGGCGATGTTTTCTGACGTGTATCCATCGAATCAGACACTTTGGAGTGAATTTGGAGACATCGAAATTTTCCACAAAAAATCGTATAGCCGGCATGTTCAAATTTGAGGTTTTCCCTCGTTCTTCTTCCAACTGCCATAGCGGCGCAATATGACCTACCTAAGACTTCTGTACACCTCTGGCGATGTTTTCTGACGTGTATCCATCGAATCAGACACTTTGGAGTGAATTTGGAGACATCGAAATTTTCCACAAAAAATCGTATAGCCGGCATGGTCAAATTTGAGGTTTTTCCTCGTTCTTCTTCCAACTGCCATAGCGGCGCAACATGACCTACCTAAGACTTCTGTACACCTCTGGCGATGTTTTCTGACGTGTATCCATCGAATCAGACACTTTGGAGTGAATTTGGAGACATCGAAATTTTCCACAAAAAATCGTATAGCCGGCATGGTCAAATTTGAGGTTTTTCCTCGTTCTTCTTCCAACTGCCATAGCGGCGCAATATGACCTACCTAAGACTTCTGTACACCTCTGGCGATGTTTTCTGACGTGTATCCATCGAATCAGACACTTTGGAGTGAATTTGGAGACATCGAAATTTTCCACAAAAAATCGTATAGCCGGCATGGTCACATTTGAGGTTTTTCCTCGTTCTTCTTCCAACTGCCATAGCGGCGCAATATGACCTACCTAAGACTTCTGTACACCTCTGGCGATGTTTTCTGACGTGTATCCATCGAATCAGACACTTTGGAGTGAATTTGGAGACATCGAAATTTTCCACAAAAAATCGTATAGCCGGCATGGTCAAATTTGAGGTTTTTCCTCGTTCTTCTTCCAACTGCCATAGCGGCGCAATATGACCTACCTAAGACTTCTGTACACCTCTGGCGATGTTTTCTGACGTGTATCCATCGAATCAGACACTTTGGAGTGAATTTGGAGACATCGAAATTTTCCACAAAAAATCGTATAGCCGGCATGGTCACATTTGAGGTTTTTCCTCGTTCTTCTTCCAACTGCCATAGCGGCGCAATATGACCTACCTAAGACTTCTGTACACCTCTGGCGATGTTTTCTGACGTGTATCCATCGAATCAGACACTTTGGAGTGAATTTGGAGACATCGAAATTTTCCACAAAAAATCGTATAGCCGGCATGGTCAAATTTGAGGTTTTTCCTCGTTCTTCTTCCAACTGCCATAGCGGCGCAATATGACCTACCTAAGACTTCTGTACACCTCTGGCGATGTTTTCTGACGTGTATCCATCGAATCAGACACTTTGGAGTGAATTTGGAGACATCGAAATTTTCCACAAAAAATCGTATAGCCGGCATGGTCACATTTGAGGTTTTTCCTCGTTCTTCTTCCAACTGCCATAGCGGCGCAATATGACCTACCTAAGACTTCTGTACACCTCTGGCGATGTTTTCTGACGTGTATCCATCGAATCAGACACTTTGGAGTGAATTTGGAGACATCGAAATTTTCCACAAAAAATCGTATAGCCGGCATGGTCAAATTTGAGGTTTTTCCTCGTTCTTCTTCCAACTGCCATAGCGGCGCAATATGACCTACCTAAGACTTCTGTACACCTCTGGCGATGTTTTCTGACGTGTATCCATCGAATCAGACACTTTGGAGTGAATTTGGAGACATCGAAATTTTCCACAAAAAATCGTATAGCCGGCATGGTCACATTTGAGGTTTTTCCTCGTTCTTCTTCCAACTGCCATAGCGGCGCAATATGACCTACCTAAGACTTCTGTACACCTCTGGCGATGTTTTCTGACGTGTATCCATCGAATCAGACACTTTGGAGTGAATTTGGAGACATCGAAATTTTCCACAAAAAATCGTATAGCCGGCATGGTCAAATTTGAGGTTTTTCCTCGTTCTTCTTCCAACTGCCATAGCGGCGCAATATGACCTACCTAAGACTTCTGTACACCTCTGGCGATGTTTTCTGACGTGTATCCATCGAATCAGACACTTTGGAGTGAATTTGGAGACATCGAAATTTTCCACAAAAAATCGTATAGCCGGCATGGTCACATTTGAGGTTTTTCCTCGTTCTTCTTCCAACTGCCATAGCGGCGCAATATGACCTACCTAAGACTTCTGTACACCTCTGGCGATGTTTTCTGACGTGTATCCATCGAATCAGACACTTTGGAGTGAATTTGGAGACATCGAAATTTTCCACAAAAAATCGTATAGCCGGCATGGTCAAATTTGAGGTTTTTCCTCGTTCTTCTTCCAACTGCCATAGCGGCGCAATATGACCTACCTAAGACTTCTGTACACCTCTGGCGATGTTTTCTGACGTGTATCCATCGAATCAGACACTTTGGAGTGAATTTGGAGACATCGAAATTTTCCACAAAAAATCGTATAGCCGGCATGGTCAAATTTGAGGTTTTTCCTCGTTCTTCTTCCAACTGCCATAGCGGCGCAATATGACCTACCTAAGACTTCTGTACACCTCTGGCGATGTTTTCTGACGTGTATCCATCGAATCAGACACTTTGGAGTGAATTTGGAGACATCGAAATTTTCCACAAAAAATCGTATAGCCGGCATGGTCAAATTTGAGGTTTTTCCTCGTTCTTCTTCCAACTGCCATAGCGGCGCAATATGACCTACCTAAGACTTCTGTACACCTCTGGCGATGTTTTCTGACGTGTATCCATCGAATCAGACACTTTGGAGTGAATTTGGAGACATCGAAATTTTCCACAAAAAATCGTATAGCCGGCATGGTCAAATTTGAGGTTTTTCCTCGTTCTTCTTCCAACTGCCATAGCGGCGCAATATGACCTACCTAAGACTTCTGTACACCTCTGGCGATGTTTTCTGACGTGTATCCATCGAATCAGACACTTTGGAGTGAATTTGGAGACATCGAAATTTTCCACAAAAAATCGTATAGCCGGCATGGTCACATTTGAGGTTTTTCCTCGTTCTTCTTCCAACTGCCATAGCGGCGCAATATGACCTACCTAAGACTTCTGTACACCTCTGGCGATGTTTTCTGACGTGTATCCATCGAATCAGACACTTTGGAGTGAATTTGGAGACATCGAAATTTTCCACAAAAAATCGTATAGCCGGCATGGTCAAATTTGAGGTTTTTCCTCGTTCTTCTTCCAACTGCCATAGCGGCGCAATATGACCTACCTAAGACTTCTGTACACCTCTGGCGATGTTTTCTGACGTGTATCCATCGAATCAGACACTTTGGAGTGAATTTGGAGACATCGAAATTTTCCACAAAAAATCGTATAGCCGGCATGGTCACATTTGAGGTTTTTCCTCGTTCTTCTTCCAACTGCCATAGCGGCGCAATATGACCTACCTAAGACTTCTGTACACCTCTGGCGATGTTTTCTGACGTGTATCCATCGAATCAGACACTTTGGAGTGAATTTGGAGACATCGAAATTTTCCACAAAAAATCGTATAGCCGGCATGGTCAAATTTGAGGTTTTTCCTCGTTCTTCTTCCAACTGCCATAGCGGCGCAATATGACCTACCTAAGACTTCTGTACACCTCTGGCGATGTTTTCTGACGTGTATCCATCGAATCAGACACTTTGGAGTGAATTTGGAGACATCGAAATTTTCCACAAAAAATCGTATAGCCGGCATGGTCACATTTGAGGTTTTTCCTCGTTCTTCTTCCAACTGCCATAGCGGCGCAATATGACCTACCTAAGACTTCTGTACACCTCTGGCGATGTTTTCTGACGTGTATCCATCGAATCAGACACTTTGGAGTGAATTTGGAGACATCGAAATTTTCCACAAAAAATCGTATAGCCGGCATGGTCAAATTTGAGGTTTTTCCTCGTTCTTCTTCCAACTGCCATAGCGGCGCAATATGACCTACCTAAGACTTCTGTACACCTCTGGCGATGTTTTCTGACGTGTATCCATCGAATCAGACACTTTGGAGTGAATTTGGAGACATCGAAATTTTCCACAAAAAATCGTATAGCCGGCATGGTCAAATTTGAGGTTTTTCCTCGTTCTTCTTCCAACTGCCATAGCGGCGCAATATGACCTACCTAAGACTTCTGTACACCTCTGGCGATGTTTTCTGACGTGTATCCATCGAATCAGACACTTTGGAGTGAATTTGGAGACATCGAAATTTTCCACAAAAAATCGTATAGCCGGCATGGTCACATTTGAGGTTTTTCCTCGTTCTTCTTCCAACTGCCATAGCGGCGCAATATGACCTACCTAAGACTTCTGTACACCTCTGGCGATGTTTTCTGACGTGTATCCATCGAATCAGACACTTTGGAGTGAATTTGGAGACATCGAAATTTTCCACAAAAAATCGTATAGCCGGCATGGTCAAATTTGAGGTTTTTCCTCGTTCTTCTTCCAACTGCCATAGCGGCGCAATATGACCTACCTAAGACTTCTGTACACCTCTGGCGATGTTTTCTGACGTGTATCCATCGAATCAGACACTTTGGAGTGAATTTGGAGACATCGAAATTTTCCACAAAAAATCGTATAGCCGGCATGGTCACATTTGAGGTTTTTCCTCGTTCTTCTTCCAACTGCCATAGCGGCGCAATATGACCTACCTAAGACTTCTGTACACCTCTGGCGATGTTTTCTGACGTGTATCCATCGAATCAGACACTTTGGAGTGAATTTGGAGACATCGAAATTTTCCACAAAAAATCGTATAGCCGGCATGGTCAAATTTGAGGTTTTTCCTCGTTCTTCTTCCAACTGCCATAGCGGCGCAATATGACCTACCTAAGACTTCTGTACACCTCTGGCGATGTTTTCTGACGTGTATCCATCGAATCAGACACTTTGGAGTGAATTTGGAGACATCGAAATTTTCCACAAAAAATCGTATAGCCGGCATGTTCAAATTTGAGGTTTTCCCTCGTTCTTCTTCCAACTGCCATAGCGGCGCAATATGACCTACCTAAGACTTCTGTACACCTCTGGCGATGTTTTCTGACGTGTATCCATCGAATCAGACACTTTGGAGTGAATTTGGAGACATCGAAATTTTCCACAAAAAATCGTATAGCCGGCATGGTCAAATTTGAGGTTTTTCCTCGTTCTTCTTCCAACTGCCATAGCGGCGCAATATGACCTACCTAAGACTTCTGTACACCTCTGGCGATGTTTTCTGACGTGTATCCATCGAATCAGACACTTTGGAGTGAATTTGGAGACATCGAAATTTTCCACAAAAAATCGTATAGCCGGCATGGTCAAATTTGAGGTTTTTCCTCGTTCTTCTTCCAACTGCCATAGCGGCGCAATATGACCTACCTAAGACTTCTGTACACCTCTGGCGATGTTTTCTGACGTGTATCCATCGAATCAGACACTTTGGAGTGAATTTGGAGACATCGAAATTTTCCACAAAAAATCGTATAGCCGGCATGGTCACATTTGAGGTTTTTCCTCGTTCTTCTTCCAACTGCCATAGCGGCGCAATATGACCTACCTAAGACTTCTGTACACCTCTGGCGATGTTTTCTGACGTGTATCCATCGAATCAGACACTTTGGAGTGAATTTGGAGACATCGAAATTTTCCACAAAAAATCGTATAGCCGGCATGGTCAAATTTGAGGTTTTTCGTCGTTCTTCTTCCAACTGCCATAGCGGCGCAATATGACCTACCTAAGACTTCTGTACACCTCTGGCGATGTTTTCTGACGTGTATCCATCGAATCAGACACTTTGGAGTGAATTTGGAGACATCGAAATTTTCCACAAAAAATCGTATAGCCGGCATGGTCACATTTGAGGTTTTTCCTCGTTCTTCTTCCAACTGCCATAGCGGCGCAATATGACCTACCTAAGACTTCTGTACACCTCTGGCGATGTTTTCTGACGTGTATCCATCGAATCAGACACTTTGGAGTGAATTTGGAGACATCGAAATTTTCCACAAAAAATCGTATAGCCGGCATGGTCAAATTTGAGGTTTTTCCTCGTTCTTCTTCCAACTGCCATAGCGGCGCAATATGACCTACCTAAGACTTCTGTACACCTCTGGCGATGTTTTCTGACGTGTATCCATCGAATCAGACACTTTGGAGTGAATTTGGAGACATCGAAATTTTCCACAAAAAATCGTATAGCCGGCATGGTCACATTTGAGGTTTTTCCTCGTTCTTCTTCCAACTGCCATAGCGGCGCAATATGACCTACCTAAGACTTCTGTACACCTCTGGCGATGTTTTCTGACGTGTATCCATCGAATCAGACACTTTGGAGTGAATTTGGAGACATCGAAATTTTCCACAAAAAATCGTATAGCCGGCATGGTCAAATTTGAGGTTTTTCCTCGTTCTTCTTCCAACTGCCATAGCGGCGCAATATGACCTACCTAAGACTTCTGTACACCTCTGGCGATGTTTTCTGACGTGTATCCATCGAATCAGACACTTTGGAGTGAATTTGGAGACATCGAAATTTTCCACAAAAAATCGTATAGCCGGCATGGTCAAATTTGAGGTTTTTCCTCGTTCTTCTTCCAACTGCCATAGCGGCGCAATATGACCTACCTAAGACTTCTGTACACCTCTGGCGATGTTTTCTGACGTGTATCCATCGAATCAGACACTTTGGAGTGAATTTGGAGACATCGAAATTTTCCACAAAAAATCGTATAGCCGGCATGGTCAAATTTGAGGTTTTTCCTCGTTCTTCTTCCAACTGCCATAGCGGCGCAATATGACCTACCTAAGACTTCTGTTCACCTCTGGCGATGTTTTCTGACGTGTATCCATCGAATCAGACACTTTGGAGTGAATTTGGAGACATCGAAATTTTCCACAAAAAATCGTATAGCCGGCATGGTCAAATTTGAGGTTTCCCTCGTTCTTCTTCCAACTGCCATAGCGGCGCAATATGACCTACCTAAGACTTCTGTACACCTCTGGCGATGTTTTCTGACGTGTATCCATCGAATCAGACACTTTGGAGTGAATTTGGAGACATCGAAATTTTCCACAAAAAATCGTATAGCCATCATGTTCAAATTTGAGGTTTTCCCTCGTTCTTCTTCCAACTGCCATAGCGGCGCAATATGACCTACCTAAGACTTCTGTACACCTCTGGCGATGTTTTCTGACGTGTATCCATCGAATCAGACACTTTGGAGTGAATTTGGAGACATCGAAATTTTCGTTCTTCTTCCAACTGCCATAGCGGCGCAATATGACCTACCTAAGACTTCTGTACACCTCTGGCGATGTTTTCTGACGTGTATCCATCGAATCAGACACTTTGGAGTGAATTTGGAGACATCGAAATTTTCCACAAAAAATCGTATAGCCGGCATGGTCAAATTTGAGGTTTTTCCTCGTTCTTCTTCCAACTGCCATAGCGGCGCAATATGACCTACCTAAGACTTCTGTACACCTCTGGCGATGTTTTCTGACGTGTATCCATCGAATCAGACACTTTGGAGTGAATTTGGAGACATCGAAATTTTCCACAAAAAATCGTATAGCCGGCATGGTCAAATTTGAGGTTTTTCCTCGTTCTTCTTCCAACTGCCATAGCGGCGCAATATGACCTACCTAAGACTTCTGTACACCTCTGGCGATGTTTTCTGACGTGTATCCATCGAATCAGACACTTTGGAGTGAATTTGGAGACATCGAAATTTTCCACAAAAAATCGTATAGCCGGCATGGTCAAATTTGAGGTTTTTCCTCGTTCTTCTTCCAACTGCCATAGCGGCGCAATATGACCTACCTAAGACTTCTGTACACCTCTGGCGATGTTTTCTGACGTGTATCCATCGAATCAGACACTTTGGAGTGAATTTGGAGACATCGAAATTTTCCACAAAAAATCGTATAGCCGGCATGGTCAAATTTGAGGTTTTTCCTCGTTCTTCTTCCAACTGCCATAGCGGCGCAATATGACCTACCTAAGACTTCTGTACACCTCTGGCGATGTTTTCTGACGTGTATCCATCGAATCAGACACTTTGGAGTGAATTTGGAGACATCGAAATTTTCCACAAAAAATCGTATAGCCGGCATGGTCAAATTTGAGGTTTTTCCTCGTTCTTCTTCCAACTGCCATAGCGGCGCAATATGACCTACCTAAGACTTCTGTACACCTCTGGCGATGTTTCTGACGTGTATCCATCGAATCAGACACTTTGGAGTGAATTTCGACATTTCGACATCGAAATTTTCCACAAAAAATCGTATAGCCGGCATGGTCAAATTTGAGGTTTTTCCTCGTTCTTCTTCCAACTGCCATAGCGGCGCAATATGACCTACCTAAGACTTCTGTTCACCTCTGGCGATGTTTTCTGACGTGTATCCATCGAATCAGACACTTTGGAGTGAATTTGGAGACATCGAAATTTTCCACAAAAAATCGTATAGCCGGCATGGTCAAATTTGAGGTTTCCCTCGTTCTTCTTCCAACTGCCATAGCGGCGCAATATGACCTACCTAAGACTTCTGTACACCTCTGGCGATGTTTTCTGACGTGTATCCATCGAATCAGACACTTTGGAGTGAATTTGGAGACATCGAAATTTTCCACAAAAAATCGTATAGCCGGCATGGTCAAATTTGAGGTTTTCCCTCGTTCTTCTTCCAACTGCCATAGCGGCGCAATATGACTTACCTAAGACTTCTGTACACCTCTGGCGATGTTTTCTGACGTGTATCCATCGAATCAGACACTTTGGAGTGAATTTGGAGACATCGAAATTTTCCACAAAAAATCGTATAGCCGGCATGGTCAAATTTGAGGTTTTCCCTCGTTCTTCTTCCAACTGCCATAGCGGCGCAATATGACCTACCTAAGACTTCTGTACACCTCTGGCGATGTTTTCTGACGTGTATCCATCGAATCAGACACTTTGGAGTGAATTTGGAGACATCGAAATTTTCGTTCTTCTTCCAACTGCCATAGCGGCGCAATATGACCTACCTAAGACTTCTGTACACCTCTGGCGATGTTTTCTGACGAGTATCCATCGAATCAGACACTTTGGAGTGAATTTGGAGACATCGAAATTTTCCACAAAAAATCGTATAGCCGGCATGGTCAAATTTGAGGTTTTTCCTCGTTCTTCTTCCAACTGCCATAGCGGCGCAATTTGACCTACCTAAGACTTCTGTACACCTCTGGCGATGTTTTCTGACGTGTATCCATCGAATCAGACACTTTGGAGTGAATTTGGAGACATCGAAATTTTCCACAAAAAATCGTATAGCCGGCATGGTCAAATTTGAGGTTTTTCCTCGTTCTTCTTCCAACTGCCATAGCGGCGCAATATGACCTACCTAAGACTTCTGTACACCTCTGGCGATGTTTTCTGACGTGTATCCATCGAATCAGACACTTTGGAGTGAATTTGGAGACATCGAAATTTTCCACAAAAAATCGTATAGCCGGCATGGTCAAATTTGAGGTTTTTCCTCGTTCTTCTTCCAACTGCCATAGCGGCGCAATATGACCTACCTAAGACTTCTGTACACCTCTGGCGATGTTTTCTGACGTGTATCCATCGAATCAGACACTTTGGAGTGAATTTGGAGACATCGAAATTTTCCACAAAAAATCGTATAGCCGGCATGGTCAAATTTGAGGTTTTTCCTCGTTCTTCTTCCAACTGCCATAGCGGCGCAATATGACCTACCTAAGACTTCTGTACACCTCTGGCGATGTTTTCTGACGTGTATCCATCGAATCAGACACTTTGGAGTGAATTTGGAGACATCGAAATTTTCCACAAAAAATCGTATAGCCGGCATGGTCAAATTTGAAGTTTTTCCTCGTTCTTCTTCCAACTGCCATAGCGGCGCAATATGACCTACCTAAGACTTCTGTACACCTCTGGCGATGTTTTCTGACGTGTATCCATCGAATCAGACACTTTGGAGTGAATTTGGAGACATCGAAATTTTCCACAAAAAATCGTATAGCCGGCATGGTCAAATTTGAGGTTTCCCTCGTTCTTCTTCCAACTGCCATAGCGGCGCAATATGACCTACCTAAGACTTCTGTACACCTCTGGCGATGTTTTCTGACGTGTATCCATCGAATCAGACACTTTGGAGTGAATTTGGAGACATCGAAATTTTCCACAAAAAATCGTATAGCCGGCATGGTCAAATTTGAGGTTTTCCCTCGTTCTTCTTCCAACTGCCATAGCGGCGCAATATGACCTACCTAAGACTTCTGTACACCTCTGGCGATGTTTTCTGACGTGTATCCATCGAAACAGACACTTTGGAGTGAATTTGGAGACATCGAAATTTTCCACAAAAAATCGTATAGCCGGCATGTTCAAATTTGAGGTTTTCCCTCGTTCTTCTTCCAACTGCCATAGCGGCGCAATATGACCTACCTAAGACTTCTGTACACCTCTGGCGATGTTTTCTGACGTGTATCCATCGAATCAGACACTTTGGAGTGAATTTGGAGACATCGAAATTTTCGTTCTTCTTCCAACTGCCATAGCGGCGCAATATGACCTACCTAAGACTTCTGTACACCTCTGGCGATGTTTTCTGACGTGTATCCATCGAATCAGACACTTTGGAGTGAATTTGGAGACATCGAAATTTTCCACAAAAAATCGTATAGCCGGCATGGTCAAATTTGAGGTTTTTCCTCGTTCTTCTTCCAACTGCCATAGCGGCGCAATATGACCTACCTAAGACTTCTGTACACCTCTGGCGATGTTTTCTGACGTGTATCCATCGAATCAGACACTTTGGAGTGAATTTGGAGACATCGAAATTTTCCACAAAAAATCGTATAGCCGGCATGGTCAAATTTGAGGTTTTTCCTCGTTCTTCTTCCAACTGCCATAGCGGCGCAATATGACCTACCTAAGACTTCTGTACACCTCTGGCGATGTTTTCTGACGTGTATCCATCGAATCAGACACTTTGGAGTGAATTTGGAGACATCGAAATTTTCCACAAAAAATCGTATAGCCGGCATGGTCAAATTTGAGGTTTTTCCTCGTTCTTCTTCCAACTGCCATAGCGGCGCAATATGACCTACCTAAGACTTCTGTACACCTCTGGCGATGTTTTCTGACGTGTATCCATCGAATCAGACACTTTGGAGTGAATTTCGACATTTCGACATCGAAATTTTCCACAAAAAATCGTATAGCCGGCATGGTCAAATTTGAGGTTTTTCCTCGTTCTTCTTCCAACTGCCATAGCGGCGCAATATGACCTACCTAAGACTTCTGTTCACCTCTGGCGATGTTTTCTGACGTGTATCCATCGAATCAGACACTTTGGAGTGAATTTGGAGACATCGAAATTTTCCACAAAAAATCGTATAGCCGGCATGGTCAAATTTGAGGTTTTCCCTCGTTCTTCTTCCAACTGCCATAGCGGCGCAATATGACTTACCTAAGACTTCTGTACACCTCTGGCGATGTTTTCTGACGTGTATCCATCGAATCAGAC
>CAJSMF010000244.1:0-19216 GCA_907269125.1 Eristalis pertinax | reverse complement strand
GATTTTTTCACCTAAAAAAATGTACAGTGTATAGTAAGGATTTTGGAGCCTTTCCATGGCTCATCTTCCAACTGCCACAGCGGCCCAACTAGGCGTACCTACGACCTGTGCGCACCTGTGGTTATGTGTTGAGATGTGTATTAACGAAATCCAAAGACTGGAGTGGATCCGACGACATCGAATTTTTCACCTAAAAAAATGTACAGTGTATAGTAAGGATTTTGGAGCCTTTCCATGACTCATCTTCCAACTGCCACAGCGGCCCAACTAGGCGTACCTACGACCTGTGCGCACCTGTGGTTATGTGTTGAGATGTGTATTAACGAAATCCAAAGACTGGAGTGGATCCGACGACATCGAATTTTTCACCTAAAAAAATGTACAGTGTATAGTAAGGATTTTGGAGCCTTTCCATGGCTCATCTTCCAACTGCCACAGCGGCCCAACTAGGCGTACCTACGACCTGTGCACACCTGTGGTTATGTGTTGAGATGTGTATTAACGAAATCCAAAGACTGGAGTGGATCCGACGACATCGAATTTTTCACCTAAAAAAATGTACAGTGTATAGTAAGGATTTTGGAGCCTTTCCATGGCTCATCTTCCAACTGCCACAGCGGCCCAACTAGGCGTACCTACGACCTGTGCGCACCTGTGGTTATGTGTTGAGATGTGTATTAACGAAATCCAAAGACTGGAGTGGATCGGACGACATCGAATTTTTCACCTAAAAAAATGTACAGTGTATAGTAAGGATTTTGGAGCCTTTCCATGGCTCATCTTCCAACTACCAAAGCGGCCCAACTAGGCGTACCTACGACCTGTGCACACCTGTGGTTATGTGTTGAGATGTGTATTAACGAAATCCAAAGACTGGAGTGGATCCGACGACATCGAATTTTTCACCTAAAAAAATGTACAGTGTATAGTAAGGATTTTGGAGCCTTTCCATGGCTCATCTTCCAACTACCACAGCGGCCCAACTAGGCGTACCCACGACCTGTGCACACCTGTGGTTATGTGTTGAGATGTGTATTAACGAAATCCAAAGACTGGAGTGGATCCGACGACATCGAATTTTTCACCTAAAAAAATGTACAGTGTATAGTAAGGATTTTGGAGCCTTTCCATGGCTCATCTTCCAACTACCACAGCGGCCCAACTAGGCGCACCCACGACCTGTGCACACCTGTGGTTATGTGTTGAGATGTGTATTAACGAAATCCAAAGACTGGAGTGGATCCGACGACATCGAATTTTTCACCTAAAAAAATGTACAGTGTATAGTAAGGATTTTGGAGCCTTTCCATAGCTCATCTTCCAACTGCCACAGCGGCCCAACTAGGCGTACCTACGACCTGTGCGCACCTGTGGTTATGTGTTGAGATGTGTATTAACGAAATCCAAAGACTGGAGTGGATCCGACGACATCGAATTTTTCACCTAAAAAAATGTACAGTGTATAGTAAGGATTTTGGAGCCTTTCCATGGCTCATCTTCCAACTGCTACAGCGGCCCAACTAGGCGTACCTACGACCTGTGCGCACCTGTGGTTATGTGTTGAGATGCTGTATTAACGAAATCCAAAGACTGGAGTGGATCCGACGACATCGAATTTTTCACCTAAAAAATGTACAGTGTATAGTAAGGATTTTGGAGCCTTTCCATGGCTCATCTTCCAACTGCTACAGCGGCCCAACTAGGCGTACCTACGACCTGTGCGCACCTGTGGTTATGTGTTGAGATGTGTATTAACGAAATCCAAAGACTGGAGTGGATCCGACGACATCGAATTTTTCACCTAAAAAAATGTACAGTGTATAGTAAGGATTTTGGAGCCTTTCCATGGCTCATCTTCCAACTACCAAAGCGGCCCAACTAGGCGTACCTACGACCTGTGCACACCTGTGGTTATGTGTTGAGATGTGTATTAACGAAATCCAAAGACTGGAGTGGATCCGACGACATCGAATTTTTCACCTAAAAAAATGTACAGTGTATAGTAAGGATTTTGGAGCCTTTCCATGGCTCATCTTCCAACTACCACAGCGGCCCAACTAGGCGTACCCACGACCTGTGCACACCTGTGGTTATGTGTTGAGATGTGTATTAACGAAATCCAAACACTGGAGTGGATCCGACGACATCGAATTTTTCACCTAAAAAAATGTACAGTGTATAGTAAGGATTTTGGAGCCTTTCCATTGCTCATCTTCCAACTGCCACAGCGGCCCAACTAGGCGTACCTACGACCTGTGCACACCTGTGGTTATGTGTTGAGATGTGTATTAACGAAATCCAAAGACTGGAGTGCATCGGACGACATCGAATTTTTTCATCTAAAAAAATGTACAGTGTATAGTAAGGATTTTGGAGCCTTTCCATGGCTCATCTTCCAACTGCTACAGCGGCCCAACTAGGCGTACCTACGACCTGTGCGCACCTGTGGTTATGTGTTGAGATGTGTATTAACGAAGTCCAAAGACTGGAGTGGATCCGACGACATCGAATTTTTCACCTAAAAAAATGTACAGTGTATAGTAAGGATTTTGGAGCCTTTCCATGGCTCATCTTCCAACTGCTACAGCGGCCCAACTAGGCGTACCTACGACCTGTGCGCACCTGTGGTTATGTGTTGAGATGTGTATTAACGAAGTCCAAAGACTGGAGTGGATCCGACGACATCGATTTTTTCACCTAAAAAAATGTACAGTGTATAGTAAGGATTTTGGAGCCTTTCCATGGCTCATCTTCCAACTGCCACAGCGGCCCAACTAGGCGTACCTACGACCTGTGCGCACCTGTGGTTATGTGTTGAGATGTGTATTAACGAAATCCAAAGACTGGAGTGGATCCGACGACATCGAATTTTTCACCTAAAAAAATGTACAGTGTATAGTAAGGATTTTGGAGCCTTTCCATGACTCATATTCCAACTGCCACAGCGGCCCAACTAGGCGTACCTACGACCTGTGCGCACCTGTGGTTATGTGTTGAGATGTGTATTAACGAAATCCAAAGACTGGAGTGGATCCGACGACATCGAATTTTTCACCTAAAAAAATGTACAGTGTATAGTAAGGATTTTGGAGCCTTTCCATGGCTCATCTTCCAACTGCCACAGCGGCCCAACTAGGCGTACCTACGACCTGTGCACACCTGTGGTTATGTGTTGAGATGTGTATTAACGAAATCCAAAGACTGGAGTGGATCGGACGACATCGAATTTTTCACCTAAAAAAATGTACAGTGTATAGTAAGGATTTTGGAGCCTTTCCATGGCTCATCTTCCAACTGCTACAGCGGCCCAACTAGGCGTACCTACGACCTGTGCGCACCTGTGGTTATGTGTTGAGATGTGTATTAACGAAATCCAAAGACTGGAGTGGATCCGACGACATCGAATTTTTCACCTAAAAAAATGTACAGTGTATAGTAAGGATTTTGGAGCCTTTCCATGGCTCATCTTCCAACTACCAAAGCGGCCCAACTAGGCGTACCTACGACCTGTGCACACCTGTGGTTATGTGTTGAGATGTGTATTAACGAAATCCAAAGACTGGAGTGGATCCGACGACATCGAATTTTTCACCTAAAAAAATGTACAGTGTATAGTAAGGATTTTGGAGCCTTTCCATGGCTCATCTTCCAACTGCCACAGCGGCCCAACTAGGCGTACCCACGACCTGTGCACACCTGTGGTTATGTGTTGAGATGTGTATTAACGAAGTCCAAAGACTGGAGTGGATCCGACGACATCGATTTTTTCACCTAAAAAAATGTACAGTGTATAGTAAGGATTTTGGAGCCTTTCCATGGCTCATCTTCCAACTACCACAGCGGCCCAACTAGGCGTACCTACGACCTGTGCACACCTGTGGTTATGTGTTGAGATGTGTATTAACGAAATCCAAAGACTGGAGTGGATCCGACGACATCGAATTTTTCACCTAAAAAAATGTACAGTGTATAGTAAGGATTTTGGAGCCTTTCCATGGCTCATCTTCCAACTGCCACAGCGGCCCAAATAGGCGTACCTACGACCTGTGCACACCTGTGGTTATGTGTTGAGATGTGTATTAACGAAATCCAAAGACTGGAGTGGATCCGACGACATCGAATTTTTCACCTAAAAAAATGTACAGTGTATAGTAAGGATTTTGGAGCCTTTCCATGGCTCATCTTCCAAATGCCACAGCGGCCCAACTAGGCGTACCTACGACCTGTGCACACCTGTGGTTATGTGTTGAGATGTGTATTAACGAAATCCAAAGACTGGGCCCAACTAGGCGTACCTACGACCTGTGCACACCTGTGGTTATGTGTTGAGATGTGTATTAACGAAATCCAAAGACTGGAGTGGATCCGACGACATCGAATTTTTCACCTAAAAAGATGTACAGGATTTTGGAGCCTTTCCATGGCTCATCTTCCAACTGCCACAGCGGCCCAACTAGGCGTACCTACGACCTGTGCACACCTGTGGCTATGTGTTGAGATGTGTATTAACGAAATCCAAAGACTGGAGTGGATCCGACGACATCGAATTTTTCACCTAAAAAAATGTACAGTGTATAGTAAGGATTTTGGAGCCTTTCCATGGCTCATCTTCCAACTGCCACAGCGGCCCAACTAGGCGTACCTACGACCTGTGCACACCTGTGGTTATGTGTTGAGATGTGTATTAACGAAATCCAAAGACTGGAGTGGATCCGACGACATCGAATTTTTCACCTAAAAAAATGTACAGTGTATAGTAAGGATTTTGGAGCCTTTCCATGGCTCATCTTCCAACTGCCACAGCGGCCCAACTAGGCGTACCTACGACTTGTGCACACCTGTGGTTATGTGTTGAGATGTGTATTAACGAAATCCAAAGACTGGAGTGGATCCGACGACATCGAATTTTTCACCTAAAAAAATGTACAGTGTATAGTAAGGATTTTGGAGCCTTTCCATGGCTCATCTTCCAAATGCCACAGCGGCCCAACTAGGCGTACCTACGACCTGTGCACACCTGTGGTTATGTGTTGAGATGTGTATTAACGAAATCCAAAGACTGGGCCCAACTAGGCGTACCTACGACCTGTGCACACCTGTGGTTATGTGTTGAGATGTGTATTAACGAAATCCAAAGACTGGAGTGGATCCGACGACATCGAATTTTTCACCTAAAAAGATGTACAGGATTTTGGAGCCTTTCCATGGCTCATCTTCCAACTGCCACAGCGGCCCAACTAGGCGTACCTACGACCTGTGCACACCTGTGGCTATGTGTTGAGATGTGTATTAACGAAATCCAAAGACTGGAGTGGATCCGACGACATCGAATTTTTCACCTAAAAAAATGTACAGTGTATAGTAAGGATTTTGGAGCCTTTCCATGGCTCATCTTCCAACTGCCACAGCGGCCCAACTAGGCGTACCTACGACCTGTGCACACCTGTGGTTATGTGTTGAGATGTGTATTAACGAAATCCAAAGACTGGAGTGGATCCGACGACATCGAATTTTTCACCTAAAAAAATGTACAGTGTATAGTAAGGATTTTGGAGCCTTTCCATGGCTCATCTTCCAACTGCCACAGCGGCCCAACTAGGCGTACCTACGACTTGTGCACACCTGTGGTTATGTGTTGAGATGTGTATTAACGAAATCCAAAGACTGGAGTGGATCCGACGACATCGAATTTTTCACCTAAAAAAATGTACAGTGTATAGTAAGGATTTTGGAGCCTTTCCATGGCTCATCTTCCAACTGCCACAGCGGCCCAACTAGGCGTACCTACGACCTGTGCGCACCTGTGGTTATGTGTTGAGATGTGTATTAACGAAATCCAAAGACTGGAGTGGATCCGACGACATCGAATTTTTCACCTAAAAAAATGTACAGTTATAGTAAGGATTTTGGAGCCTTTCCATGGCTCATCTTCAACCTGCCACAGCGGCCCAACTAGGCGTGCCTACGACCTGTGCACACCTGTGGTTGTGTGTTGAGATGTGTATTAACGAAATCCAAAGACTGGAGCGGATCCGACGACATCGAATTTTTCTCCTAAAAAAATGTACAGTGTATAGTAAGGATTTTGGAGCCTTTCCATGGCTCATCTTCCAACTGCCACAGCGGCCCAACTAGGCGTACCTACGACCTGTGCACACCTGTGGTTATGTGTTGAGATGTGTATTAACGAAATCCAAAGACTGGAGTGGATCCGACGACATCGAATTTTTCACCTAAAAAAATGTACAGGATTTTGGAGCCTTTCCATGGCTCATCTTCCAACTGCCACAGCGGCCCAACTAGGCGTACCTACGACCTGTGCACACCTGTGGTTATGTGTTGAGATGTGTATTAACGAAATCCAAAGACTGGAGTGGATCCGACGACATCGAATTTTTCACCTAAAAAAATGTACAGGATTTTGGAGCCTTTCCATGGCTCATCTTCCAACTGCCACAGCGGCCCAACTAGGCGTACCTACGACCTGTGCACACCTGTGGTTATGTGTTGAGATGTGTATTAACGAAATCCAAAGACTGGAGTGGATCCGACGACATCGAATTTTTCACCTAAAAAAATGTACAGTGTATAGTAAGGATTTTGGAGCCTTTCCATGGCTCATCTTCCAACTGCCACAGCGGCCCAACTAGGCGTACCTACGACTTGTGCACACCTGTGGTTATGTGTTGAGATGTGTATTAACGAAATCCAAAGACTGGAGTGGATCCGACGACATCGAATTTTTCACCTAAAAAAATGTACAGTGTATAGTAAGGATTTTGGAGCCTTTCCATGGCTCATCTTCCAACTGCCACAGCGGCCCAACTAGGCGTACCTACGACCTGTGCACACCTGTGGTTATGTGTTGAGATGTGTATTAACGAAATCCAAAGACTGGAGTGGATCCGACGACATCGAATTTTTCACCTAAAAAAATGTACAGTGTATAGTAAGGATTTTGGAGCCTTTCCATGGCTCATCTTCCAACTGCCACAGCGGCCCAACTAGGCGTACCTACGACTTGTGCACACCTGTGGTTATGTGTTGAGATGTGTATTAACGAAATCCAAAGACTGGAGTGGATACGACGACATCGAATTTTTCACCTAAAAAAATGTACAGTGTATAGTAAGGATTTTGGAGCCTTTCCATGGCTCATCTTCCAACTGCCACAGCGGCCCAACTAGGCGTACCTACGACTTGTGCACACCTGTGGTTATGTGTTGAGATGTGTATTAACGAAATCCAAAGACTGGAGTGGATCCGACGACATCGAATTTTTCACCTAAAAAAATGTACAGTGTATAGTAAGGATTTTGGAGCCTTTCTATGGCTCATCTTCCAACTGCCACAGCGGCCCAACTAGGCGTACCTACGACCTGTGCGCACCTGTGGTTATGTGTTGAGATGTGTATTAACGAAATCCAAAGACTGGAGTGGATCCGACGACATCGAATTTTTCACCTAAAAAAATGTACAGTTATTGTAAGGATTTTGGAGCCTTTCCATGGCTCATCTTCAACCTGCCACAGCGGCCCAACTAGGCGTGCCTACGACCTGTGCACACCTGTGGTTGTGTGTTGAGATGTGTATTAACGAAATCCAAAGACTGGAGTGGATCCGACGACATCGAATTTTTCACCTAAAAAAATGTACAGTGTATAGTAAGGATTTTGGAGCCTTTCTATGGCTCATCTTCCAACTGCCACAGCGGCCCAACTAGGCGTACCTACGACCTGTGCGCACCTGTGGTTATGTGTTGAGATGTGTATTAACGAAATCCAAAGACTGGAGTGGATCCGACGACATCGAATTTTTCACCTAAAAAAATGTTCAGTGTATAGTAAGGATTTTGGAGCCTTTCTATGGCTCATCTTCCAACTGCCACAGCGGCCCAACTAGGCGTACCTACGACCTGTGCGCACCTGTGGTTATGTGTTGAGATGTGTATTAACGAAATCCAAAGACTGGAGTGGATCCGACGACATCGAGTTTTTCACCTAAAAAAATGTACAGTGTATAGTAAGGATTTTGGAGCCTTTCCATGGCTCATCTTCCAACTGCCACAGCGGCCGAACTAGGCGTACCTACGACCTGTGTACACCTGTGGTTATGTGTTGAAAAGTGTATTATCGAAATCCCAAGGTTGGAGTGAATCCGACGACATCGAATTGTTCACCTCAAAAACTTGACAGTAAGGATTTTGGAGCCTTCCATGGCTCATCTTCCAACTGCCACAGCGGCCCAACTAGGCGTACCTACGACCTGTGCGCACCTGTGGTTATGTGTTGAGATGTGTATTAACAAAATCCAAAGACTGGAGTGGATCCGACGACATCGAATTTTTCACCTAAAAAAATGTACAGTGTATAGTAAGGATTTTAGAGCCTTTCCATGGCTCTTCTTCCAACTGCCACAGCGGCCCAACTAGGCATAGCTACGACCTGTGCGCACCTGTGGTTATGTGTTGAGATGTGTATTGACGAAACCCAAAGACTGGAGTGGATCCGACGACATCGAATTTTTCACCTAAAAAAATGTACAGTGTATAGTAAGGATTTTGGAGCCTTCCATGGCTCATCTTCCAACTGCCATAGCGGCCCAACTATGCGTACCTACGACCTGTGCGCACCTGTGGTTATGTGTTGAGATGTCTATTAACGAAATCCAAAGACTGGAGTGGATCCGACGACATCGAATTTTTCACCTAAAAAAATGTACAGTGTATAGTAAGGATTTTGGAGCCTTTCCATGGCTCATCTTCCAACTGCCACAGCGGCCCAACTAGGCGTACCTACGACCTGCCCGCACCTGTGGTTGTGTGTTGAGATGTGTGTTAACGAAATCCAAATACTGGAGTGGATCCGACGACATCGAATTTTTCACCTAAAAAAATGTTCAGTGTATAGTAAGGATTTTGGAGCCTTTCCATGGCTCTTCTTCCAACTGCCACAGCGGCCCAACTGGGCGTACCAACGACCTGTGCGCACCTGTGGTTATGTGTTGAGATGTGTATTATCGAAATCCAAAGACTGGAGTCGATCCGACGACATCGAATTTTTCACCTAAAAATATTGACAGTAAGGATTTTGGAGCCTTTCCATGGCTCATCTTCCAACTGCCACAGCGGCCCAACTAGGCGTACCAACGACCTGTGCGCACCTGTGGTTATGTGTTGAGATGTGTATTATCGAAATCCAAAGACTGGAGTCGATCCGACGACATCGAATTTTTCACCTAAAAATATTGACAGTAAGGATTTTGGAGCCTTTCCATGGCTCATCTTCCAACTGCTACAGCGGCCCAACTAGGCGTACCTACGACCTGTGCACACCTGTGGTTATGTGTTGAGATGTGTACGAAATCCAATCCAAAGACTGGAGTGGATCCGACGACATCGAATTTTTCACCTAAAAAAATGTACAGTGTATAGTAAGGATTTTGGAGCCTTTCCATGGCTCATCTTCCAACTGCCACAGCAGCCCAACTAGGCGTACCTACGACCTGTGCACACCTGTGGTTATGTGTTGAGATGTGTATTAACGAAATACAAAGACTGGAGCGGATCCGACGACATCGAATTTTTCACCTAAAAAAATGTACAGTGTATAGTAAGGCTTTTGGAGCCTTTCCATGGCTCATCTTCCAAATGCCACAGCGGCCCAACTAGGCGTACCTACGACCTGTGCACACCTGTGGTTATGTGTTGAGATGTGTATTAACGAAATCCAAAGACTGGAGTGGATCCGACGACATCGAATTTTTCACCTAAAAAAATGTACAGTGTATAGTAAGGATTTTGGAGACTTTCCATGGCTCATCTTCCAACTGCCACAGCGGCCCAACTAGGCGTACCTACGACCTGTGCACACCTGTGGTTATGTGTTGAGATGTGTATTAACGAAATCCAAAGACTGGAGTGGATCCGACGACATCGAATTTTTCACCTAAAAAAATGTACAGTGTATAGTAAGGATTTTGGAGCCTTTCCATAGCTCATCTTCCAACTGCTACAGCGGCCCAACTAGGCGTACCTACGACCTGTGCGCACCTGTGGTTATGTGTTGAGATGTGTATTAACGAAATCCAAAGACTGGGCCCAACTAGGCGTACCTACGACCTGTGCACACCTGTGGTTATGTGTTGAGATGTGTATTAACGAAATCCAAAGACTGGAGTGGATCCGACGACATCGAATTTTTCACCTAAAAAAATTTACAGGATTTTGGAGCCTTTCCATGGCTCATCTTCCAACTGCCACAGCGGCCCAACTAGGCGTACCTACGACCTGTGCACACCTGTGGTTATGTGTTGAGATGTGTATTAACGAAATCCAAAGACTGGAGTGGATCCGACGACATCGAATTTTTCACCTAAAAAAATGTACAGTGTATAGTAAGGATTTTGGAGCCTTTCCATGGCTCATCTTCCAACTGCCACAGCGGCCCAACTAGGCGTACCTACGACTTGTGCACACCTGTGGCTATGTGTTGAGATGTGTATTAACGAAATCCAAAGACTGGAGTGGATCCGACGACATCGAATTTTTCACCTAAAAAAATGTACAGTGTATAGTAAGGATTTTGGAGCCTTTCCATGGCTCATCTTCCAACTGCCACAGCGGCCCAACTAGGCGTACCTACGACTTGTGCACACCTGTGGTTATGTGTTGAGATGTGTATTAACGAAATCCAATGACTGGAGTGGATCCGACGACATCGAATTTTTCACCTAAAAAAATGTTCAGTGTATAGTAAGGATTTTGGAGCCTTTCCATGGCTCTTCTTCCAACTGCCACAGCGGCCCAACTGGGCGTACCAACGACCTGTGCGCACCTGTGGTTATGTGTTGAGATGTGTATTATCGAAATCCAAAGACTGGAGTCGATCCGACGACATCGAATTTTTCACCTAAAAATATTGACAGTAAGGATTTTGGAGCCTTTCCATGGCTCATCTTCCAACTGCCACAGCGGCCCAACTAGGCGTACCAACGACCTGTGCGCACCTGTGGTTATGTGTTGAGATGTGTATTATCGAAATCCAAAGACTGGAGTCGATCCGACGACATCGAATTTTTCACCTAAAAATATTGACAGTAAGGATTTTGGAGCCTTTCCATGGCTCATCTTCCAACTGCTACAGCGGCCCAACTAGGCGTACCTACGACCTGTGCGCACCTGTGGTTATGTGTTGAGATGTGTATTAACGAAATCCAAAGACTGGAGTGGATCCGACGACATCGAATTTTTCACCTAAAAAAATGTACAGTGTATAGTAAGGATTTTGGAGCCTTTCCATGGCTCATCTTCCAACTGCTACAGCGGCCCAACTAGGCGTACCTACGACCTGTGCGCACCTGTGGTTATGTGTTGAGATGTGTATTAACGAAATCCAAAGACTGGGCCCAACTAGGCGTACCTACGACCTGTGCACTCCTGTGGTTATGTGTTGAGATGTGTATTAACGAAATCCAAAGACTGGAGTGGATCCGACGACATCGAATTTTTCACCTAAAAAAATGTACAGGATTTTGGAGCCTTTCCATGGCTCATCTTCCAACTGCCACAGCGGCCCAACTAGGCGTACCTACGACCTGTGCACACCTGTGGTTATGTGTTGAGATGTGTATTAACGAAATCCAAAGACTGGAGTGGATCCGACGACATCGAATTTTTCACCTAAAAATATTGACAGTAAGGATTTTGGAGCCTTTCCATGGCTCATCTTCCAACTGCTACAGCGGCCCAACTAGGCGTACCTACGACCTGTGCACACCTGTGGTTATGTGTTGAGATGTGTACGAAATCCAATCCAAAGACTGGTGTGGATCCGACGACATCGAATTTTTCACCTAAAAAAATGTACAGGATTTTGGAGCCTTTCCATGGCTCATCTTCCAACTGCCACAGCGGCCCAACTAGGCGTACCTACGACCTGTGCACACCTGTGGTTATGTGTTGAGATGTGTATTATCGAAATCCAAAGACTGGAGTCGATCCGACGACATCGAATTTTTCACCTAAAAATATTGACAGTAAGGATTTTGGAGCCTTTCCATGGCTCATCTTCCAACTGCCACAGCGGCCCAACTAGGCGTACCAACGACCTGTGCGCACCTGTGGTTATGTGTTGAGATGTGTATTATCGAAATCCAAAGACTGGAGTCGATTCGACGACATCGAATTTTTCACCTAAAAATATTGACAGTAAGGATTTTGGAGCCTTTCCATGGCTCATCTTCCAACTGCTACAGCGGCCCAACTAGGCGTACCTACGACCTGTGCACACCTGTGGTTATGTGTTGAGATGTGTACGAAATCCAATCCAAAGACTGGAGTGGATCCGACGACATCGAATTTTTCACCTAAAAAAATGTACAGTGTATAGTAAGGATTTTGGAGCCTTTCCATGGCTCATCTTCCAACTGCCACAGCAGCCCAACTAGGCGTACCTACGACCTGTGCACACCTGTGGTTATGTGTTGAGATGTGTATTAACGAAATACAAAGACTGGAGCGGATCCGACGACATCGAATTTTTCACCTAAAAAAATGTACAGTGTATAGTAAGGATTTTGGAGCCTTTCCATGGCTCATCTTCCAACTGCCACAGCGGCCCAACTAGGCGTACCTACGACCTGTGCACACCTGTGGTTATGTGTTGAGATGTGTATTAACGAAATACAAAGACTGGAGCGGATCCGACGACATCGAATTTTTCACCTAAAAAAATGTACAGTGTATAGTAAGGCTTTTGGAGCCTTTCCATGGCTCATCTTCCAAATGCCACAGCGGCCCAACTAGGCGTACCTACGACCTGTGCACACCTGTGGTTATGTGTTGAGATGTGTATTAACGAAATCCAAAGACTGGAGTGGATCCGACGACATCGAATTTTTCACCTAAAAAAATGTACAGTGTATAGTAAGGATTTTGGAGACTTTCCATGGCTCATCTTCCAACTGCCACAGCGGCCCAACTAGGCGTACCTACGACCTGTGCACACCTGTGGTTATGTGTTGAGATGTGTATTAACGAAATCCAAAGACTGGAGTGGATCCGACGACATCGAATTTTTCACCTAAAAAAATGTACAGTGTATAGTAAGGATTTTGGAGCCTTTCCATAGCTCATCTTCCAACTGCTACAGCGGCCCAACTAGGCGTACCTACGACCTGTGCGCACCTGTGGTTATGTGTTGAGATGTGTATTAACGAAATCCAAAGACTGGAGTGGATCCGACGACATCGAATTTTTCACCTAAAAAAATGTACAGTGTATAGTAAGGATTTTGGAGCCTTTCCATAGCTCATCTTCCAACTGCTACAGCGGCCCAACTAGGCGTACCTACGACCTGTGCGCACCTGTGGTTATGTGTTGAGATGTGTATTAACGAAATCCAAAGACTGGGCCCAACTAGGCGTACCTACGACCTGTGCACACCTGTGGTTATGTGTTGAGATGTGTATTAACGAAATCCAAAGACTGGAGTGGATCCGACGACATCGAATTTTTCACCTAAAAAAATTTACAGGATTTTGGAGCCTTTCCATGGCTCATCTTCCAACTGCCACAGCGGCCCAACTAGGCGTACCTACGACCTGCCCGCACCTGTGGTTGTGTGTTGAGATGTGTGTTAACGAAATCCAAATACTGGAGTGGATCCGACGACATCGAATTTTTCACCTAAAAAAATGTTCAGTGTATAGTAAGGATTTTGGAGCCTTTCCATGGCTCTTCTTCCAACTGCCACAGCGGCCCAACTAGGCGTACCAACGACCTGTGCGCACCTGTGGTTATGTGTTGAGATGTGTATTATCGAAATCCAAAGACTGGAGTCGATCCGACGACATCGAATTTTTCACCTAAAAATATTGACAGTAAGGATTTTGGAGCCTTTCCATGGCTCATCTTCCAACTGCCACAGCGGCCCAACTAGGCGTACCAACGACCTGTGCGCACCTGTGGTTATGTGTTGAGATGTGTATTATCGAAATCCAAAGACTGGAGTCGATCCGACGACATCGATTTTTTCACCTAAAAATATTGACAGTAAGGATTTTGGAGCCTTTCCATGGCTCATCTTCCAACTGCTACAGCGGCCCAACTAGGCGTACCTACGACCTGTGCACACCTGTGGTTATGTGTTGAGATGTGTATTAACGAAATCCAAAGACTGGAGTGGATCCGACGACATCGAATTTTTCACCTAAAAAAATGTACAGTGTATAGTAAGGATTTTGGAGCCTTTCCATAGCTCATCTTCCAACTGCTACAGCGGCCCAACTAGGCGTACCTACGACCTGTGCGCACCTGTGGTTATGTGTTGAGATGTGTATTAACGAAATCCAAAGACTGGGCCCAACTAGGCGTACCTACGACCTGTGCACACCTGTGGTTATGTGTTGAGATGTGTATTAACGAAATCCAAAGACTGGAGTGGATCCGACGACATCGAATTTTTCACCTAAAAAAATTTACAGGATTTTGGAGCCTTTCCATGGCTCATCTTCCAACTGCCACAGCGGCCCAACTAGGCGTACCTACGACCTGCCCGCACCTGTGGTTGTGTGTTGAGATGTGTGTTAACGAAATCCAAATACTGGAGTGGATCCGACGACATCGAATTTTTCACCTAAAAAAATGTTCAGTGTATAGTAAGGATTTTGGAGCCTTTCCATGGCTCTTCTTCCAACTGCCACAGCGGCCCAACTGGGCGTACCAACGACCTGTGCGCACCTGTGGTTATGTGTTGAGATGTGTATTATCGAAATCCAAAGACTGGAGTCGATCCGACGACATCGAATTTTTCACCTAAAAATATTGACAGTAAGGATTTTGGAGCCTTTCCATGGCTCATCTTCCAACTGCCACAGCGGCCCAACTAGGCGTACCAACGACCTGTGCGCACCTGTGGTTATGTGTTGAGATGTGTATTATCGAAATCCAAAGACTGGAGTCGATCCGACGACATCGAATTTTTCACCTAAAAATATTGACAGTAAGGATTTTGGAGCCTTTCCATGGCTCATCTTCCAACTGCCACAGCGGCCCAACTAGGCGTACCTACGACCTGCCCGCACCTGTGGTTGTGTGTTGAGATGTGTGTTAACGAAATCCAAATACTGGAGTGGATCCGACGACATCGAATTTTTCACCTAAAAAAATGTTCAGTGTATAGTAAGGATTTTGGAGCCTTTCCATGGCTCTTCTTCCAACTGCCACAGCGGCCCAACTGGGCGTACCAACGACCTGTGCGCACCTGTGGTTATGTGTTGAGATGTGTATTATCGAAATCCAAAGACTGGAGTCGATCCGACGACATCGAATTTTTCACCTAAAAATATTGACAGTAAGGATTTTGGAGCCTTTCCATGGCTCATCTTCCAACTGCCACAGCGGCCCAACTAGGCGTACCTACGACCTGCCGCACCTGTGGTTGTGTGTTGAGATGTGTGTTAACGAAATCCAAAGACTGGAGTGGATCCGACGACATCGAATTTTTCACCTAAAAAAATGTACAGTGTATAGTAAGGATTTTGGAGCCTTCCATGGCTCATCTTCCAACTGCCACAGCGGCCCAACTAGCCGTACCTACGACCTGTGCGCACCTGTGGTTATGTGTTAAGATGTGTATTAACGAAATCCAAAGACTGGAGTGGATCCGACGACATCGAATTTTTCACCTAAAAAAATGTACAGTGTATAGTAAGGATTTTAGAGCCTTTCCATGGCTCTTCTTCCAACTGCCACAGCGGCCCAACTAGGAGTACCTACGACCTGTGCGCACCTGTGGTTATGTGTTGAGATGTCTATTAACGAAATCCAAAGACTGGAGTGGATCCGACGACATCGAAATTTTCACCTAAAAAAATGTACAGTGTATAGTAAGGATTTTGGAGCCTTCCATGGCTCATCTTCCAACTGCCACAGCGGCCCAACTAGCCGTACCTACGACCTGTGCGCACCTGTGGTTATGTGTTAAGATGTGTATTAACGAAATCCAAAGACTGGAGTGGATCCGACGACATCGAATTTTTCACCTAAAAAAATGTACAGTGTATAGTAAGGATTTTAGAGCCTTTCCATGGCTCTTCTTCCAACTGCCACAGCGGCCCAACTAGGAGTACCTACGACCTGTGCGCACCTGTGGTTATGTGTTGAGATGTCTATTAACGAAATCCAAAGACTGGAGTGGATCCGACGACATCGAAATTTTCACCTAAAAAAATGTACAGTGTATAGTAAGGATTTTGGAGCCTTTCCATGGCTCTTCTTCCAACTGCCACAGCGGCCCAACTAGGCGTACCTACGACCTGTGCGCACCTGTGGTTATGTGTTGAGATGTCTATTAACGAAATCCAAAGACTGGAGTGGATCCGACGACATCGAATTTTTCACCTAAAAAAATGTACAGTGTATAGTAAGGATTTTGGAGCCTTTCCATGGCTCATCTTCCAACTGCTACAGCGGCCCAACTAGGCATACCTACGACCTGTGCGCACCTGTGGTTATGTGTTGAGATGTGTATTAACGAAACCCAAAGACTGGAGTGGATCCGACGACATCGAATTTTTCACCTAAAAAAATGTACAGTGTATAGTAAGGAATTTGGAGCCTTTCCATGGCTCTTCTTCCAACTGCCACAGCGGCCCAACTAGGCGTACCTACGACCTGTGCGCACCTGTGGTTATGTGTTGAGATGTCTATTAACGAAATCCAAAGACTGGAGTGGATCCGACGACATCGAATTTTTCACCTAAAAAAATGTACAGTGTATAGTAAGGATTTTATAGCCTTTCCATGGCTCTTCTTCCAACTGCCACAGCGGCCCAACTAGGCGTACCTACGACCTGTGCGCACCTGTGGTTATGTGTTGAGATGTGTATTAACGATATCCAAAGACTGGAGTGGATCCGACGAAATCGAATTTTTCACCTAAAAAAATGTACAGTGTATAGTAAGGATTTTGGAGCCTTTCCATGGCTCATCTTCCAACTGCCACAGCGGCCCAACTAGGCGTACCTACGACCTGCTCGCACCTGTAGCTATGTGTTGAGATGTGTATTAACGAAATCCAAAGACTGGAGTGGATCCGACGACATCGAATTTTTCACCTAAAAAAATGTACAGTGTATAGTAAGGATTTTGGAGCCTTTCCATAGCTCATCTTCCAACTGCTACAGCGGCCCAACTAGGCGTTCCCACGACCTGTGCACACCTGTGGTTATGTGTTGAGATGTGTATTAACGAAATCCAAAGACTGGAGTGGATCGGACGACATCGAATTTTTCACCTAAAAAAATGTACAGTGTATAGTAAGGAATTTGGAGCCTTTCCATGGCTCTTCTTCCAACTGCCACAGCGGCCCAACTAGGCGTACCTACGACCTGTGCGCACCTGTGGTTATGTGTTGAGATGTCTATTAACGAAATCCAAAGACTGGAGTGGATCCGACGACATCGAATTTTTCACCTAAAAAAATGTACAGTGTATAGTAAGGATTTTGGAGCCTTTCCATGGCTCATCTTCCAACTGCTACAGCGGCCCAACTAGGCGTACCTACGACCTGTGCGCACCTGTGGTTATGTGTTGAGATGTGTATTAACGAAATCCAAAGACTGGAGTGGATCGGACGACATCGAATTTTTCACCTAAAAAAATGTACAGTGTATAGTAAGGATTTTGGAGCCTTTCCATGGCTCATCTTCCAACTACCACAGCGGCCCAACTAGGCGTACCTACGACCCTACCCAATCCGCATTTAGTTTCTGCACAGCAGCTAGTGTCCAGAAACTAAAAACCGGTTTCCCCTACCCAATCCGCATTTAAATGCGGTTTCCCATACCCAATCCGCATTTAGTTACTGGACAGCAACTAAATGCAGTTTCCCCACCCAATCCGCATTTAGTTACTGGACACTAGCCGGTGTCCAGAAACTAAATGTTAATAGTTTCTGGACAGCAGCTAGTGTCCAGAAACTAAATGCGGTTTCTCCTACCCAATCCGCATTTAGTTTCTGAACACTAGCCGGTGTCCAGAAACTAAATGCGGTCTCCCCTACCCAATCCGCATTTAGTTTCTGGACAGCAGCTAGTGTCCAGAAACTAAATGCGGTTTCCCCTACCCAATCCGCATTTAGTTTCTGGACAGCAGCTTGTGTCCAGAAACTAAATGCGGTTTCCCATACCCAATCCGCACTTAGTTACTGGACACTAGCCGGTGTCCAGAAACTAAATGCGGTCTCCCATACCCAATCCGCATTTAGTTTCTGGACAGCAGCTAGTGTCCAGAAACTAAATGCGGTTTCCCCTACCCAATCCGCATTTAGTTTCTGGACAGCAGCTAGTGTCCAGAAACTAAATGCGGTTTCCCATACCCAATCCGCATTTCGTTTCTGGACAGCAGCTAGTGTCCAGAAACTAAATGCGGTTTCCCCTACCCAATCCGCATTTAGTTTCTGGACAGCAGCTAGTGTCCAGAAACTAAATGCGGTTTCCCCTACCCAATCCGCATTTAGTTTCTGGACAGCAGCTAGTGTCCAGAAACTAAATGCGGTTTCCCCTACCCAATCCGCATTTAGTTTCTGGACAGCAGCTAGTGTCCAGAAACTAAATGCGGTTTCCCCTACCCAATCCGCATTTAGTTTCTGGACACTAGCCGGTGTCCAGAAATTAAATGCGGTTTTCCCTACCCAATCCGCATTTAGTTTCTGGACAGCAGCTAGTGTCCAGAAACTAAATGCGGTTTCCCCTACCCAATCCGCATTTAGTTTCTGGACAGCAGCTAGTGTCCAGGAACTAAATGCGGTTTCCCTACCCAATCCGCATTTAGTTTCTGCACAGCAGCTAGTGTCCAGAAACTAAATGCGGTTTCCCCTACCCAATCCGCATTTAGTTACTGGACACTAGCCGGTGTCCAGAAACTAAATGCGGTTTCCCTTACCCAATCCGCATTTAGTTTCTGGACAGCAGCTAGTGTCCAGAAACTAAATGCGGTTTCCCATACCCAATCCGCATTTAGTTTCTGCACAGCAGCTAGTGTCCAGAAACTAAATGCGGTTTCCCCTACCCAATCCGCATTTAGTTACTGGACACTAGCCGGTGTCCAGAAACTAAATGCGGTTTCCCCTACCCAATCCGCATTTAGTTTCTGGACAGCAGCTAGTGTCCAGAAACTTAATGCGGTTTCCCATACCCAATCCGCATTTAGTTT
>CAJSMF010000243.1:0-20440 GCA_907269125.1 Eristalis pertinax | reverse complement strand
TTGAATAGACCGTCGTCCAATAATACATATGTGAAGAGATCGAGCGAAGGATCCCAGTGAATTCTTCACAATCACTTGAGTCTACACTGACAATCTTAGATTTGACGTAGTTCTCCCGGGAAATTGAACACAAATCTTCGAGTGTTTGACTGGCTGCCAATTTGGCTGAAACTCATGGAATCACTAATCCAAAAAGCAGATCTTCAGGTTTTATCCGGATCTTTTGAAACATTTCTTTAACATCAGCATTTACTGCAACTTCACGTTCTCTAAACTTAAACAAACCAGTATGATGTGGCACAGTTCCATAAACCTTGGCGGCAACATCAACCAATAAAAAGGGCTTAGGCGGAAATTTATTGGGGTTTTGGACGATAAAAGTGGGTGCATACCAAACGTAAGCAGTCCTTTTTCAAATGTTCAAAGGCAGCAACTCTTGCATATCCTTTCGTCACTAGTTGCTGAATATATTCATTTGCCCATTTCAACAGGTCCGGTTGCTTCTTCATGCACCTTTCAAAACAAATAAGACGAGTTAATGCCAAGGGCAAGCTGTGCGGATTTTTCACGTCGTCCGTTTACCAGCAGAAGATCACATTACTTTAAGTAAATTTACAGTAAGAAAATCAGCATGATGCTCCTTTATCGATGCTCGAGAAACTGATGCTTCAACTCTTCACCACTCCTGGTATAATCCTGCTTCTAAATTACCAAGAGGATCCATGAGGCGTTACCCATTAACAAATTCTTCGTCTTTCATCAATGAAGATTGATGTGATGTCAGCGACGAACCCGTTCATCCTCACAACCCATATGTGTAAGTTCGGATCACACCGTAACTTCAAAGATGCAAGTTTCAGTAGATCCGATGCCAAATTCTGAACTAAAACTTTACGACGACCGAAAACACCCCGCAGTGAATCCATAATAGCGAGGTCGTCTGAGGAGTCAGTCACTAGTTTGTATGCTTCTCCTTGAAGTGCTTTTCGAAGATGTGCAACATTTTTTTTACCACTGTATTTTGCCTCTATTGTAGTTGACTTGAAAACCTCTTCAAAGTACAGCCATTCGCTCTTATTTGCCCCAGAGAAGAAAGGTTGTATATTGCTTATATTTAAAATTGTCAGCAGACTCGACATCTCATTTGGCTGAATTGATGAATCGGCGAAACTGGCACGACGATTGTTATTACGGGGAAGAGGTGTAGACTCCAAATGTTCTTTGTGATCAACGCGTTCAGTTTTTAACTTCTCAAGACCTTTTAAAATATTTGTATGATTATCTTGAATAGATTTTAACGTCTTACAGTGTGTTATTTTGCGAATCTAGCTGAACTTAATTCAAAAATCAAAGTCGGCCGAATGACAAAAGTTTGGTATCAAACGACAGGTATAAACCAAGGTATTAACGTTCCGCAAAAAAATAAAACGTTATTACCGTTGTGTGACATCGCATACAGCAATCATTTTTGAGCAAGAGAAATGTAAAACATTAGTTGCATTATGTAACTGTCATCGTGATCGTGAGATGTAAGTAGCAACAAAAATCTTTTTAATTTCCAATTTCTTGCCTGTTATCTAAGGAATATTTTTTGGTAAGTTTGAACCTTGTACGACCTCAGCAAATGGTAGTAATTACCGATTTGCTTGAAGGCCTTAGAATTATACGTTTTTTTTGTGTTCTAACTTTGTGCAGAGTGTGCAGAGTGCAGTCTCGAGATGTTATTTATTACCTTCTCCGGACTATATAATTCCAGAATCCGTTGAGACATTTTGCGCTCAGCTGCGCACCCCACACAATTTTTTTTTTATGAGTTAACATCGCACATATAATTAACGATTATTTATCTATGTACCAATACAACTCCGCTGCTCTAAAGAAGATCAATGTACAAGTTTGGGATTTCTCCCTTGCATTCTTGGATTTGATCATTTGAATGTCTATAACACATTTCTTACAAGTTAGAAATTAAGAAAAGCAAGCAAGATCACAGGAAACAAGATTGTGAACAAGAAAAGCCACATTAAAAAACGATGATGAAATGGGACTGCTAGTTGACATGCAAGTAGCAGGCAATACGAATGATGGTATGGCATAGCGCGAACATTTTTTTAGAAACGTTGAGATGAGCGCAGATATAACAGGCATCCTGATCTACCACTTCCGAGTTTTACTCGAAGTAATATCGAGTGAATATGAAATTGATGCAGACAAGTTCGCAAACTATGCCAATGAAACAAAAAACATATATCTAGCGCACTACGCATGGTACCGCATGCCTACAAGCATACATAAACTTCTGATACATTCAAAAGAGAAAATTCAAGCCTGCATACTGCCAATTGGTCAATTGTCCGAGGAAGCCGTAATGCAGCGCCCCATAGAAAAAGGAATCCACTACCTCAAGAAGGTATTGCCCTGTTAATGGCTCCGAAGTACGAGTAGCGTCACCTAGTAGCAGTTCCAATGAAGACGATTATGAGAGCGACTAACTTCAAGTAAAAAAAAATGGACTATAATATATTAGTTGCATCAAAATATCTTGGGACTTATTTGAGATAATGGATTAGAGTTGAAGAATTGATTGTTTGAATCTACTGTCTTTTCTGACCACATTAGTGAAAATTTGAACAAAATCGGTTCAGTGGTCTTTTTGTTAGAGACGTTTGTATCCATGAGGATTATGGAGGATGGATGGCGTGCCGTATACGCCCCCTATCGGGAACCTCATATAGCTATTTGTTTTAAAAACTTGATAGAATTACTTTTTTTCCTTCACCGAATAGGAAAATGCATAGTTTAGCTATACCAAGCGCAACAGGAATAAAGTCTGTATCATTTCAGCGGAGAGTTTAAATTTAGTTGTTTGAACAGGAGGAACAGTTTTATTGTCCGGTAGTTGCTTAGCTTAAACATATAATTTCAAATTTACATCTTCCAATTCCTTGAGCAGACTTTTAAGTTCAATGGCCTTTAGTAATAAAGGAATTTACGGAAACTCGAGTTTAACACGAAATCCGTAGTAATAAACGAGCAACCCACTTCTAAAATCGACAAATATTTAGATGTGGCCGAGTCGTATCTAAGTCGAATTAAAAAGTGATAGTTTAGTGTTTCAAAATGAGTGTCAAAATCAGCTGTGCTAGCTCACAATAGCGAATATGACAGGTTGTGCTAGCTCACAATAGCGAATTTGACAGGTTTATTCACAATGAGTACGTTAAATTCGAGTTTTGTTAAAACTGATTTATTACTACGGAAACTTAAAATTACCTTAGCTACACCTAACAAAATTCGAAACAAATTTAGAAGCGACTTTATGATTTTCTATTACTAAGGGCCAATGTCTTTGCAACCGACGCTAAAACAACAACAGCAGTCTCCATCAGGTCGTCCATCGATGCCACCAGATTATCTTGATCAGAAGGGATTAAAGTGATTGCAACGATTGAGGGCAGACACACGTATCAACTTCCACGGAAGTTTTCACACATAGACTATCATTACAGAAACGCAGTGTCATAGTCCTTCGGGTTGAAATCCGCTCAGGAAAAATGCCACCATTTCTTGCATCGCTCACCATGAGAGAATCATCACCTCAGCAGAAATCAACTAATAGAGATATTCAACTTTCCAGCCAAAAATACCATGACCTACCGCAAATTGTTTTCTGTAAGGTTTTGTACGTTTATAACACAAAATAACAATCGTACCTACGATGTAAATATATATGTGTAGATTTGAATTTCTATTTAATCGTCAATACATTATTATGAATTGTGAATGATTACTTAAAAATTGAATTCAACCGCAAACTAATATTAAACCCCTTTTGCTTCACCTATTTTCGTAGACGTAATGGAAGTACCTTAAAAATGGCATATTTTTGGTCGCACTAATCAGCACGGATTTCAGAATTCTGGTAATATGGTTTTTCACGGTATTTGCACTTGACATGAATATTTTGAAATTCTGGGCACACACTGGATTACTGAAAAGTTTCATAGATACCGAATATTGAAATATCTGTCGTACAAAAAGCGTTAGTGGTGAGCAACTTACCGTCGGATTGAGAAACATTATGTACATGAGTGAGTATGTATGTAAATATGTTAGGCGTTTTATCTGGGATGATGTTCGTAGAAAATTAAGTAAATTAAATATAAATAGTTACTTAACGGTACCTTTGGAGAATGATTACTGCTTGTGCTTGACTAACTCTATTTATTATTATTACAGCATAATGACAGTATAATGATACAATCTAATCTAATAGAAGCATTATCATTACCAATAATTGCAAGTCTTTGTGATTTCATAATATACTCTTCCAACGTTAAAAAACAAATACCTACTTTATGGAAAGATTTGACGTGGTATTGTAACATCTCTGTTGGTTGTTTTTACAGTGAAAAAATAAACATGCGCACATTAACGATAATGGAGATTTGTCTCTGCACTCAGAATTAAGCTGTCAAATAAAAATCGATTGCTTCAAATAGCAAGAAATATAATATTTTGCATACAGTTTCAAAATAATTTTTGTAATCCATAAGTGTGTATTGGAACTAATGACTAGTTAGTCTAGTTTTTTATTTATTTTTTGTGTACAATATTAGAATATCATATTGCGGTAGTATTTGTTTAATTTCAATTTGTGTAATATTCCGGATAAATTATTTTTTGCAAACCTGGCAGTACTGGAAGGTCAGATAAAATATGTTCTTAAAATCAACTTTTGTATCTATAATTTGAAATTGGAATTAATTTTATACACTTCAATTTCAACCTAGTTTTGATCTTAGTGCATATGTATTCCTATTTACGCGGCAGAATATAAGAAATGCACACCATGACTAAGAAGTATGCAAAGATATATTTTGAGATTATAATAAAATATAGATATAGATAATATGAGTCCTAAGGACTAAAGCAGCACATCTAAAATTGTTAATTTTCATTTTCAATTATAGGTAGAATAATTCCATCTTCGAATAGTTCATACAGATATGTTGGACTCCATGGGTAGCCAATTGCGTGAGGTAGAGGCGAGACGGGCAGAAAAAGAAAGAGTTTATCAGGTTTTAACACGTTTTTCTAATGATGTGTGATCATTTTAATATTGTAACGTAATTTTTAGGAAACCCTTGCACAAATTCGGAATGTAAGTGATGGAAGTAATGGTGATATTGACTTAATTGAAAATCTAAAATCTAAAGCCAGAGAATTGGAAAAAAAGGTAATTGCTATAAACTATAAAGTCACTGATATATACAGATACATATTTTAAGTTTGTAAAATTCGTTTCAAAATTCAGATATTTTTCATCGGTCTTACATTTTTTGCACACATAATACAATATACTATTCCGCGGTATCGTTTACGTCCCAAACTCCGCAAGGCATTTGGATTTTATCACTCAGGTTAGTTTTGGTGATCGATCTATCGTCTGTTAGCCCGTCGGTCATTTACATATTACAGCAACCCCTATTATGAAACGATGAATATCAATATTAGGAATAAGATGCGGTAAGTCTGCGTATCAGTCTGTGCATAAATATTTTAAAAATGTAGGCTTTTGAGGACTGCTTAAATACATGGAAGGTTGGCATGGCTTTTGAAATTTGCCCGTACCTTTAATTTTTTTTAGTGTGGGTGGAAATCTTTAGTTGGCGCTGTTATCAATTAAATCACAAAAAAAGTATTACTATCTATTTTATAATTCTTTTTTTATACAGTTCTCGCTTGAATGATATTTATAGGGTTTCTAAGCCTCAACATTTAGACATTATGATTCAATAAAAATGGAAAAAAAAATAATAAATTTGTAAGTCTGACACGACCAGGATTATTATCCAAGAAAGAAGAATTTTATAATTATTATAAGATATTGAAGTTTTAGAGAGGAAAGAATGAAATACATTTTAGTATAATGAAAACTTACATGAATACTTCCTTTTGAATAAAAGTGCGCAACCTCGAAGCAAGTCGTTGGCTGGCATCAAATGCAAAGGGCCTTAACCATAGATTAGAAAGTCATGCGGGTTCATATCTTCAGGTCTCCAAAGATTTGTTTGATTTCTACAAACTTACATAGACTTAGTCTGACTTAGGTATGTTATTCCTAAAGCTGTCCAGGTGGACCCTCAGGCCTCCAAGGAAGGCTCGACGGGGGTCCACGTTGGCCTGTTTATTAAGAATTAATTCCCTTTTTTAAAACCTCCCTTAGTTTTGTTTGAGAAGTGAATTGAAGGTCACCGACCTTTACTTGTAAAAACTCCCATATTCGATATTCAGTGCAGTGTGTGTTGAGACTCTAATTTTATTTTAAAATAAAAACTTGTTATCGGTGCTGGCAATTCAGAAATTAACTTTTAAATTCTACCTAGCTTACAAGAAACCTACGCTATTTTGTATGAACTCTGTGGCGTTGTAGATAACGAATTAACATTAGGTAAACTACACATTATTAGTTTTCAAATGATATTCTTTTGATGGAATCTGGTAGTTTATAGCGGATTGAAATGATAAGAAATTTAATATTAGAATTAAGAGTATCGGAGTTGTATTACTCGGAGAAAGATAGATACTTACACGTTGCTTATTCTTGCGATGTTAACTGTCATTCCATCAAACAGATGTAGCGTAGGTTGTAAGCTTAAAGTTTGGTTTTCTTCCATCAAAGGTAGAAGAAGATTGCCCATATGCCTTCAATGGCTCTATAAAACCATGTAAGCTTAAAATTTGGTTTTCTCCCATCAAAGGTAGAAGAAGATTGCCCATATGCTTTCAATGACTCTATGAAAGCATGGAAGCTCGAAGATCATTTAAGGAGATTATTCCGGAGTGTTTACCTGAATCGTTGCACTAAGCACAAAAACTTGGAGCAGGTCGTGAATGAAGCACTTAAGCTTGGGTGTGGGTTATTGACGATGCACCAATCACTTGAACTTGGAGCAAATTGTTGTAACAAAGAAGTTCAGCGACTTGGATTAACTGATTGACATTTTATTCATAATTGTTTACATCTTTTATACCTTAATTTAGCTTACACTACAAATTACAATTATTTCTTAACATGAATTACTCCGGCAATGCCGGCAATGCACGGTCAGGTAAATTTCCCATGACTTGTTGCAGCAGTTGTGGTCTGGCTCTTTTACACTTTACGCAGTATTGTACTATTTTGACCGAGCCATTATCGTTCGCAAAGATGGGCTAACGATGTCTGAGCACCACGATGGCTATTTGTCTCGCGTGTTTCTTGCATCAAAAGTTTTAGCAAAGGATTGTTGTGTGGTAATAGCATTGGATGGCATCAAAAGGAAGTGTTGCAGCTTCTAATCGGCCTCCCACTCGAAGAATTCCGTTTTCTTCCAAAAATGGAGCGAGACTGGAGAGGTGACTGTTTTGCTTTAACTGCTTGTATTTTTGTAGATTACTGATTTCCTGGTTTAAATGGAATGCCTGCATTGCTCGCACTATTGTAATCAGTGAATCCTGAAGTTCCTTAGTAATTAGTACTATTTCATTTTTTGTGCATCTAGTATGTTTGTAAAACCGCAACACCCAATTATTCTCTAGAATGTCTTGAATGAATTACGATGGTTGATTTTATAAATCATTTCCTGATCGCAATTATACGTTGTTGTTCCTACAATTGGTGAGTTTCGCTTTCTCTCTGTGTTGTCCGGTATTGACAGGTCCTTGATATATTTTGCGGGCACATATCTTCATGTCCTGATAGGAAAAGAGGACCATAAAACCACAATGTACATGCCGGCAATTTGTTTGGGTGAAGGCCTCTCGAAAGTACATCCGCTGGGTTGTGTTTTGATGGCACATGTCGCTATTAGTCGGGAAATGTTAGCAACAAATATTTTAAATGATGATAAAGAACTTATCCAGGCAAGCACAATTCCAGAGTCCGTCCATAATAATGTGTGTTCATCTATGAGGCTTAAATCTTTCTTGATGCCTGTTGTCAATTGTGCGCCAAGAAGTGCAGCGCATAGTTCCAGTCGAGGCAAGGTTTGTTTCTTCAGTGGTGCCACTCGAGATTTGGAACACAAGAGCATTACAATTGTTCTTCCATCCTTCATTATTGCTCTGAGGTATACCACTGTACTATATGCCTTTTCAGATGCATCAGAAAAGATGTGAATTTGAAGGTGTGGGTAAACCATTATTGAACATGTGGCGTGGAAATTGAAAATTGTTTATTTTACCGAGGCTATTCCGAATTGCTATCCCATGGAAGTTGCAATGTCCAAAGACCACTACTGGAGCCATGACACCCGGCGGATCGAATAATTTGGCAAGGTCTGAGGTTACACTGTCGACCTCATATTTGTTTCGACACAAAATGTCATTCTTTGGTTGCCATGTTAGTCCCAATGTTTTAATTGCCTCATTGTTAAAGCCAAGATCTATTTCCTTATCTTCCTTAGAAATGCCTTGTTTCTATGGCGGTAGATAGATTATTATATCCAGTAAGGCAGTCATAAACGTAGAAATCGTTATGTAAAGTCTGTGCACCTAACGCAAGCCTTGTTCCCCTTTGCTAGTTGCTGTAAACATTTTGTGCCTAAATATGGTGCTGATCTTGTACCACATGTTAACGTGCTTAGTTGATAGTATCGCAATGGCTCAATTTCGTTGTGTCTTCATACGATGAGTTGAAATCTTCGGTCTTCTGGATGGATCATTATTTGCCAATACCTCTTTTGGATATCTGTACAAAATACGTAAGGTAGGGTCTGTGCACACAGGGCAAAGTTGCTGATGGCTCCCAACTTGGCGGGATCCTTGTCGATGCATAGATCCAGTTGACATACGGCCTCCTAGCGGCGCCCCCTGGATAGGGGGTGAACTAATGTATGCAACGACTCCCTTGTGGTTGTGCGGAGGGCTAACAACCCGCCCACACAAAAAAACAAAAGTTACGAGAGAGCAAACTGCCTCGGATCAACGGACGGAATCACAACAACGACGACACGGCGCGAAAAGAGACAACGATTTGCGAGTGTGCTCCTGGAACGTAATAACACTCTACACTCAAGGCGGATATTACTGCGATCCAGGAACTACGCTGGATAGGACAAGGAATAATGAAGAAGAAAGAGTGCGACATATATTACAGCTGTCACAAAAGGTTGCACATATTTGGATGCGGGTTCGTTGTGGGAAAACGGTTAAGGTCAAAGGTCATCGACTTTAATCCGATAAGCGATCGCCTGGCTGTGATCCGTATCCAAGGCAGATTCTACAACATCAGCCTTATATGTGCACACGCCCCTAACGATGAGGCTGAAGACTCCGTCAAAGAGGACTATTACGACCTCTTGGACGGTGCCTACGGAGCCTGTCCGGAGTACGATGTCAAAATCGTGCTCGGAGACTTCAATGCCAAAATCGGTAAGGGAAGCATCTTTGGCGGAGTGATCGGAAAGCACAGCCTCCACGACACAACAGATAACGGCTTCCGACTCACTGACATTGCGACAGGACGTAATATGGTCATAGAACCGCCAACCAAATTGACCATGTGCTCTTTGACGCAAGACATGCGTCAAATATCCTGGATGTGCGAATATTCAGAGGGACAAACGTCGACTCTGACCATTTCCTCGTGGCAGCACGATTCTAAGCCCGACTGTCCAATATCAGATAGCTGCACCAGCGAACAAAGTGACTTTGCGACAGGACGTAATATGGTCATAGAACCGCCAACCAAATTGACCATGTGCTCTTTGACGCAAGACATGCGATTTTACCTCTTGCAACAACTATAGAGGTATATCCCTGCTCAACGTCGCCTACAAGATCCTGTCCAGCGTACTGTGTGAACGTCTAAAGCCGTTTTGCACAGCACTAATCGGCACGTACCAGTGCGGCTTCCAACCAGGCAAATCGACTATAGACTAAATCGTCGCACTAAGACAAATCCTGGAAAATACCAGTGAGTTTCAAATCGATACGCACCACCTTTTCATCGATTTCAAAGCTGCATACGACAGCATTCATCGCAAGGAGCTATTCGATGCTATGGCCGAATTCGGGATCTCGGGAAAACTGATCCGGTTGTGTCGCACCACGCTAACAGATAAGATATGTCAAACAATAGCAGGAAAGCCGAATCCCTCTTTTAATATTCGAATGGCGATCGTATTCGACTGTATTGCTGGGATCAGCGCATTTTCTGTCGCTCTTAAAGAAGTGTGCTGAGTTGCGGATATAAGAGAGATAAGAATTGCAACATTCTCTGGCATAGCGGCGGGATTCGTTTTGGAATTCAATTCAGTTATTAATCGGGACTGAAGAGTAACACATTTATATTAATAAAGAATTTAATAAAAATTACGAATAGTGATTTATTTGGCGCAGTCAGTGAAGTACATTTAATTTATTTTCATGTGTTGAAAGAAGAAAAGTTTTACAAACAAAAGTCGGTGGAGTCCGTTTAATTTATTTCGATGTGTTGAATTAGAAATAGAAAAGTTTTACAAACGAAAATAACTTTATTGAGAACGAAAGAAATTTAATTGTTTTGCGATACGCCAGAAAAGAAAAATATATGTGTAATATAAATATATATGTGTATGTATACACTGAATGTGAACCGATAAAACTGATGAATCTGTGAATCAAAGAAAAATCTTTAGGAGAACAAGGAGAACTTTAAAAACATATATTTGATATAAACATATATGTTTATATATGTATGCACTGAATGTGAGCTGTAAAAAAACAATCTGATGAATCTGTGAACTAAGGAAAATTCAACAGGAGAACAAGGACAACTTTAAAAACACATATCGTATTCAACCTCATCAACTTCAATCATCGCAGCAAGAAGCAGAAAAAGTATATTTTTTTTATTAATTGTAATTACATACATGTATATGTTCAGTTTCTTGTAAATTATATACTTGTCATTATATGCTTATAGAGTGGTATTGTAAATTAATTGTAAAATGGAGGTGTTACCTGTTGCAGAAAAGTTTAGATTTTGATAACAACTACATTTGATAACAACAGAAGAACTGGTAGAATTCATGGAAAGAGTTGATAGTTTGATTTCTGTTGTAGATTCGTTTCATGTAGATAAGGCTCGGATTCTTAAAGGTTATATACGCGACAGGATAGTTGGAAAAGGAAAAGGAGCATTACAAAGGAGTGGAATGAAATAAAAACAATATTTATTGAGGAATTTGGGGAACGGTTGAGTGCAAGAGTTTTATGAGATGAAATTCGTGTTGCCAATGTTAAGACAACAATAGAACATATTTTCAATGAGATCAATAATTATCTTTGTAGAATTAATAACATAAACCTTTTACAAAACAATAACGAGCAAAATATCATTGGCCCTTAGTAATAAAGGAATTTAAACTCGAGTTTTACGTAAACACGAAATCCGTAGTAATAAACGAGCAACCCACTTCTAAAATCGACAAATATTTAGATGTGGCCGAGTCGTATCTAAGTCGAATTTAAAAGTGATAGTTTAATGTTTTAAAATGAGTGTCAAAATCAGCTGTGCTAGCTCACAATAGCGAATATGACAGGTTGCGCTAGCTCACAATAGCGATTATGACAGGTTTATTCACAATGATTACGTTAAATTCGAGTTTTGTTAAAACTGATTTATTACTACGGAAACTTAAAATTACCTTAGCTACACCTAACAAAATTCGAAACAAATTTAGAAGCGACTTTATGATTTTCTATTACTAAGGGCCATTGATTCTAACAATCGAATTGCACTAGAATCCTTTAAAAATAATTTACCTGAACCAACGCATTAAGAAGAAATCCGACAACATTGAAAAATGCTTACAAAATAGTTTTGGAGATAAGCCAACAAAATTATGGAATGAATAATTCTTCAATAAATATCAACCAAGACAAGAATTATTCAAGACAAAATGATAGAAACAGTACTTCGATAGTTCGTAGCTAAAGGCAATTTAATAATAATAACAGACAATCTCAAAATAACAACTCGAGGCAGGTTTATAAGCCGGCAAACAGGCAGTTTCAGAATAATTCGGAAAGATGTTTAAATTTTAATTAGGGTCATAATATTTCTCAAAATAATTCGGGACGATATTCAATTAACAATTCAAGAAGTAATTATTCAAATCCATCCAAAATAATAGTGATCGATGTTCTCAAGGAAATAACTCTAGACAATTAAAGAATCCTATAAATAATGTTCAAGAGCCAATGGATGTCAGTAACGTTGACAGGCAACAAGATCAGAGAGCAGAAAATGTTCATGCAGTGGCCTCGGGAACTTTACATCTCCAGTGATAGAGTTAACTTAGCGGTTGATCCATCTCAATCTTGCACGAAACTTTATTCCCAGAAATTATTAATATAAGAACAAAACTCATACCAATAAGTACAGTAATTGGGGACGCACAAATTAATTCACAAAAACTAACAACTGTTCCAATAGAATTCACGCTAAACGCAACGATGTCTTGGAAACTTATGAACTTGAAGCATTAACATTGCCAAGCAATAATAGAATCAAATGTATTAGTACCCCTTGGTGCCAAGCTAGATTTCAAAAATTGTCATTTAGAAATAAACAGTCAATTAATTCGATTCAAAGGATTTGATTGTCCATATACCTACGACGAAATAAATGTTTTATACCCCATTAAGAAAGAAGAAAACAAACTTCTAAGTAAAATAAATTTATCAAAACTCAAGAAGAAAAAGAATGCGTAAAGCAATTATTAAAAAATAATAAAGATTTATTCTTCGTTGAGGATCAAAGACTCACTAGTATAGATTGCATTAAGCATGAAATAATAACGACTAACCCGCAGCCCATTTATACAAAAGCGTATCGATTTCCACAAGGCCACGAAAAGCAGGTAGAGCGGCAAATAACAGAAATGTTGGATCAAGGGATTATTAAAGAAAGCAACAGTCCGTTCAATAGTCCCATATGGATCGTTCCAAAAGAAACTGATAACTCTGGCCAACAAAAATGGAGGTTTGTTATCGACTATCGGAAGTTGAATGAGATTACTGTTTACTTTTGCGATAAATTTCCGATCCCCAACATTGATGATATTTTTGACAAGTTGGGCAGAGCTAACTACTTGAGTACGCAAGTCCTAGCTAAAGGTTTTCACCAGATTATGGTAGACAAGAAAGACCAGCATAAAACCGCCTTTTCACTGCACAAGGCCATTTCGAATTTATCAGAATGCCGGCCTCAAAAATGCACCATCAACGTTTCAGCGGATCATGACAGAGTACTTAAAGGGCTTATCAATAAACTTTGCGTGGTATACGTTGATGATATACTCGTGTTTAGCACAAGTTTAAAGGAACATAAAGTAAACCTTGATATAGTTTTTGAAAGGTTGAGGGAATACAATCTGAAAATACAAATAGATAAGTGCAACTTTCTTCAAAAGGAGACACAATATTTTGGACATGTTCTGACCTAAAATGGTATTAAACCTGATCCTAAAAAAGTTGAGGTAATAAAGAATCTCAATCTACCTAAAACTTCTAAACAGATCAAGAGTTTTCTTGGCATAACAGGCTACTATCGAAAATTCATTAAGGATTACCCGAAAGTTGCACAGCCTATGACCAAAATTTCTGAAGAAAAATATGCACATTAATATTTTAGATTGTCAATATACAAATGCCTTTGAAAAACTTAAACAACTAATTACTAACCATCCAATATTGCGCTAAACTGACTTTCAGAAAAAATCTAAGCTAACAACGGATGCTAGCAAATATGCAATTGGTGGAGTCCTTAGTCAGGACAATCATCCTATCTGCTATACAGCCGCACCTTAAATAAACATGAAATAATGTACAGTGCTATTGAAAAAGAGTTACTGGCCATTAATTGGATTTTTTCGACCATATTTATACGGGGTAGAGTTCGATATTTTCACTGATTCACTAACCAATTAAGTGGTTGTATTCAAAAAAGGATTGTAAAGACGTTAGTTCTAGACTACAGAGGTCCATTTTAATGTTAGCAGAGTATTCGTTTAAAATAAGCTACATAAAAGGAAAAGACAACAATGTTGCCGACTTTATAAGTAGGATTAACTCCGATAGAAACGAAATCAATGCTATTGAAAATACATCAGAAGCCAATTTGCAAAGCGCAGAGCTAGGTACTGTTCACAGTCAAAATGAAAATTTCGATGATCACATTCCAATAGTTGATACAATAGTTAATAAATATAGGACCCAAATAATTTTGTTAAACTCAAAAACCGTGGAAAGTGACATAGTCCATAAAAACAGAAGAATATATATTTCAAAGCAGGATTGTTGACACCAAAGCAATGACAGATATTTTCAGAAGACTTATAAGAAAAGGTATTACCGGAATTTGGAGTGGTGGCCCGTGGCGTTGTGGGTATGTGCGTCGACTCCTACGCACTTGGACCTACCTGTCTAGGTACGACATGGAAATACTTTTCACGGGCCCACCTCTTTCGAGTCACTGACAATGCTCAAAGAATATAACTGTCCAGAAAAAGCTTCTCAAACTTGGCCGTTCGGAGTCGGCTTAAAACTGTAGGTCCCTTCCACTCGTGATAGAACAATAGCACGCACACCACGAATGGTTGCTGAGAAGCTAGGCCCTGGCCTTCTACGGGCTGTAGCACCACCAGTATTATTATTATTACCGGAATTTACACAGAACTGGATGACCATCTATATATGTGGTCCAGTTAAATCTCATAGAATTGTTTAGTGGAGCAAAAAACATTAAGCTCAAACGGTGTACTTATTTAGCAGAAGACCTCAAAGATGAGGAAGAAGTTTTTAGATATATTCGAAATGTTCATGAAAAAGAATCAAACCACAGAGGTATTAATGAACATTTTGAATATTTGAAAAATAAAGTGTATTTTCCGAAATTGAAAATACTCATTCAGAAATATACCAATTGTCATTGCTCAATATGTCAGAAGGCGAAATGATCGAAATCCATTAAAAATTAAATATAAGCTAACAGTTTCTCCTTCTGATCAAAATGAAATAGTTGGTTAGATACCTGGACAAAGGCCCACGATTCCTAACTAGTATTGTTCGATTTTGCTAGCATGCCGTGATATTTTACCTAACGGATATGAATCTAATCACAATAAGAGAAGCATTAAGACATAGACACGCTTTATTAGGTAAATCCAAACTCTATATAGCTGATAATGTGTTTGACGGTTTGACAATTAAGGACTTTCTGAGAGAGGAAGACATCAAACTTCATCTCACAAAGCCAAATATCCATACAGGCAACGCTGATATCGAGCGAACAAATTAGAGTCATGGAAATAGATCCTAACTTCAAAGAGCTCGATATGAAAAGCAAATGTTTTAAGGCCGTAGAGTTTTATAATAACTCAATTGATTCCTCGACAAAAGAGAAACCGATTAACTTCGTTTTAGGTAACATAAAAACAAGTCAAACTGTTATTAAAGAACGAATTCATACAGAAAAGGAGCGTATAATAGATAACTTAAATAAACAGCGACAAGATGAGCCTATTAGAGAAGAGGAACAGATCTTAATAAAAAACTATAAATCTGAGACACAAACAGGAACCCAAATACAAGATGCTCTTAAATAAAAAATTTACATTCTACAAATATTAAAAGAAAGTATTAATATGTACATTCCAGATGTTTCTCACATTAGTATCATCCTACTCTGGTCAGCTCTGATAGAGGGTGAGGCGGAGATCCGAATTGAAAAGCTTGAATTGCAAAACGGATTTTTAACGCTTAAACCGTGATAGAACAATAGCGCTCACAACACGATTGGTTGCTGAGAAGCAAGGCCCTGGCTATCTACGGGCTGTAGAGGCACCCATATTATATTATTATTATTGTTAATGGAAATAAGCATTGTAATAAAAAAAAAAAACCCTAAACACGAAATACTAGAATTGGATTCTGGGATATATTTACTTAAAAATAATAAGAATATCAAAATGAGCAACACTTGTAATAATCAGAACTAGTCATTAAACGGGAATTACCTAATAAAATCTAAAAATTGTATTGTACGAATGGAAAACATTGAACTAAATAATAAGATCAAAATATTCAGTAAAGGTTTAACCATTCCGAATTATGATAACTTAAAAGATATGTCAAACAATAGCAGGAAACCCGAATCCCTCTTTTAATATTCGAATGAAGATCGTGTTCGGCTGTATTGCTGGGATCAGCGCATTTTCTGTGCTGAGTAGAACAAAGAAGTGTGCTGAGTTGCGGATTTGTCTTATTCTTCGTCGGAAGTATAAGATACGTGTGTGTTGGAATTCAATTCAGTTATTAATCGGGACTGCAGAGTAACACATTTATAGTAATAAAGAATTTAATAAAAATTACGAATAGTGATTTATTTCATACGCGATCCACCGTGCAGTTCGGCTCAAGGATTTCTGAGGCGTTTGAAACTTGCACTGGATTTCTTCAAGAAGATGCGCTGTCGTGTGATTTCTTTAGTCTGGTACTGGAGGAGATAGTGCGGAGGACAGCTGTAAACACAGAAGGCACTATATTCTACAAGTCGGTCCAACTGTTGGGGTACGCAGATGACATCGACATCGTCGCGCTTTCTCAACGTGTCGTAGTGGAGGCTTTTACGGCGATTGAAGAACAGGGAAACGAACTGGTCTCAAGGTCAATGAGGACAAAACAAAATATATGCTGTCGACCAAAAAACGTTCCGTCACACACCACCTTGGACAAAATTTCACGATAGACAGGCTACAATTTCGAGGTAGTAAAGGAGTTTGTCTACCTCGGGGCAAACGTGAACTCCACAAAGGACATCACAGTGGAGATCAGTCGTAGAATAACCCTTGGCAACCGGTGCTACTTCGGATAAGCAAGAGAGTTGACATTGCGCTCATTACGGAAACTTGGCTTAAGCCCGACAAATCTCTTTCACACTCGGACTGCATGTGCTATCGGCTAGATAGGGTACATACAACAGGCGGTGGTGTTGCCAGTGTTGTAAGAAAAGGTATTATACATAGCCTACGTCCTAGTGTACAACTTCATCTGATTGAAGCACTCGGGGTTGATATTTTCGTTGCTGATAACTCTAAAATGAGTGTTTTCACCCTCTATTTCCCGGGAGCAAAAAGAAGTGCTGAGAGAACTACTCATTTTACGAGAGATATAAAAAAGTTACTCAGATTTAATACTAAGGCAGTTCTTGGAGGTGATCTAAACTGTCGTCATCAGCAATGGAACTCCACAGCGTCGTGGAAGCGAGTCCTGCTTTTACTCTATTACACCCGAACACTTCCACTTATGTCCCGACGTCATCGTCTAAAAATCCTTCAACACTTGATCTTTTTCTAATTAATGTTCCAAATAGTTGTACCCCTCCAAGAACACATAACAGTCTAGAATCTGATCATCTTCCAGTTTTTATCACTGAAAGCAGTATTGAAGTACTAAGCCATACTCGAACTGCTTACAGGTATTCCGCTGCAAATTGAAACTTCTTCAAAAAATATATCAATAAAAATTTAAAACTCAGTGATTTCAACTCTAGATACTCTTTGAGCAGTGATTGTGTTGATACCTTATGTACGAATTTTGTATCCACAGTTAAAAATGCAGTAGATTTTGCTATTCCAAAGTATTCTATCAAGAATGCTAATACCGCACTTCCAGATGATATAACTTATTTGATACGTTTAAGAAATTCTGAACGAAGAAAATGGCTTCGTCACCGTATATACTCATTTCTTAAAAGTACGAAATTCCTAAATAAAGCAATTCAAGACGAAACTGCGGCTTACAGAACCTTACGTTGGAATAATCTCCTTTCGTCTTTTGAAAAGTCATCTAAAACCTTTTGGAAAGTAACCAAAATCCTAAAGAAGAGATGATCCAATTTTCCTCCTCTTAAGGTACAGACTATCATTATGGCCACAACGTTTTCTCAGTTTCGCTTGGTATCAGCTCATCTTAGTGATGTCCAGACTGTGTCTGAAGTTGCAAGCAGTCAACGGATCATAACTGAGTCGATAGTTACTCCCGACGATTCTTTCGAAGTGACCTCCGCAAAGGTCAAAGAATTAATCAAAACAACTAAGCCGAAGAAATCGGCTGGTATGGACGGAATTAACAACAAGTTGCTCAAAAAAATTCCTAACGTTGGCATTTCATATCTTACGGCACTATTTAACTCGTGCCTTAAAATTTGCTATTTTCCTGCGCAGTGGAAATGTGCAAAAAATTCTTCCTATCGCTAAACCGGGTGAACCTAAAGACAATACTGAGAGCTATAGACCTATTAGTCTACTTAGCTCAGTTAGTAAACTGCTAGAAAAAATAGTTAAAGAAGAGATAGATAAGTATTTAATGGATAGAAACATCTTGCCACACTTCCAATTTGGTTTTAGAAGCGGGCACTATACAAATCACCAGTTGGTTAGACTAAAGAAACATATCATTGAAAAGTTTAATACGAAAGATTCAACTGGACTTGTGTTACTCGATACGCTTGGCACGACGGATTGCTTCATAAGCTTCTCACGTTAAGTATAATAAAAATGATTAAAAGTTTTCTCTGTGAAAGAACGTTCGTTGTCAGCATACAAGGCTGCAGTTCTTCGGTAAGAAGGAATATGGTGTTCCTAAAGGATCTGTCCCCACCTTATTTAATATATACGTCTCTGATCTACCGGATCTGGGTAGCAACATAAATCTGGCTATGTTTGCCGATGACACCGCTGTTTTCGCTTCCGGCATTTCATATCTTGAAGTTTGTCATGATCTCCACAACGCTCTTAACAATCTGGAAAAGTACTGTTCTAGAGGGAAAATACGATTAAATGCACAAAAAACACAAGCTGTCTGGTTTTCACGTCGTAGACACTTAAGCTGTGTGGTCACGACGTAGATTGGTCTGACTCCTGCAAACACTTAGGCATAATTGTCGATAAAAGGCTAACCTTCCAAAAACATATAATCGCCACCATAGGTAAAATAAATATATTAATAAAACTCAATATAGAGAACAAAATAATAATTTTCAAAACGATTTTCCAAGACATCCTCTTATATAATGCCCCCGTTTGGTACGATTGCGCTAAAACACACAAGTCAAAACTGCAAAAAGAGCTTAAAACAAACTGCTCAAAATTATGCATAACTTGCCTCGTCATTTCTCTACTCGAAAACTTCATGAATTAGCCAATGTCGACTCTCTTGATTATCTTATTGAAATATCGAAAACTAGTTTCTTTGAAAAATGTGCTAGTTCTGATAATATTCTTATTATTTGTCTTAATAATGATTAAATTATATAAATCATAGTTATTAAAATAATGTTTATTTGAATTTTTGGGGATGTTTGCAATACTAGTTTTAAGCCTTACATAAGGGTTTTTTGCTTGTAGTTTTCCCTTAATTATAATTAAATTTATTCCTCTTTTTCGTTATAAAAAAATATATTCTAGCTGTAAAGGTAAATTATAACCTATAACTCTAAACTATAAAAAAATTGTAACCTAGTTAATGTTAAGCTTTATCTACATGAAGTAAATTGAATTGAATTGAATGGTCCCGTCTGCGAGGAAGGCGAATGGAGGAGAAGACATAACCGCGAACTCTACGAGCTGTACCAGGATGTGGATATAGTCCGGAAGGTAAAAAGCCGTCGACTGCACTGGCTCGGCCACATCGAGCGTATGAACAACAATGCTCCAGCAAAGAGGGTCTTTGAATCCAAGGCTACTGGTTCCAGAAGGAGTGGAAGACCGAATCTCCGGTATAAAGACCAAGTAATCGCGGATGCAAGACAGCTTGGTCTTGATGACTGGAAGCAGGGCCGTCAACGATGGAAGGCAATATCGAAGCAATACTGAGAATAATTCGAACTGGCAGAGCTCTGGCGGCGGAACAAATGCTTCAAGGTGAGTTTTGAAACCAGTTGTTCTCGATTGCAATTTCACGTTCACGCGTTGATAAGTTTCCTTTCCTCCATCGCCAAAACCTTGAATATTCAGTGAGGTAGTTATGTTACTTAGTCCTAGTCTTTTTACTAGGCGTTCTGTTGTCAGGTTTACTTGGGAACCTTAATCTAGAATGACCCTGCATTTCGTTTCCTGTCCATTGGTGGCAACCAGTTCAACGACGGTGGAACTAAGAAGTGCGTAATGATTCCTTTCAGAGCTCTTGGATGCTGCTAGTGTTACCGATTGTTTTGTTGTATTCTGATAATTGCTGCCACTATGTCCATGTTGTAGCGACCCTTAGTGTTGCTTTCCCTATGTACCATCGTATTGTATTTGACCGCATAGTAAAAAACTTCGTTATTTTTTGTAGTAAAGTTGACGTGATGTTGCAGCGATCTTGAAGCATCGTCCATGCCGTTTTATAGTTGTCCTCAGTGAGTGAC
>CAJSMF010000242.1:0-20654 GCA_907269125.1 Eristalis pertinax | reverse complement strand
ATTGCCATGTGGCAACATGTGAAGTAACATCCCCACTAGATGCGCTCGTACGAAACTTATTGAAGTCTGAATCTCATGAACATCCAGCGAGACGAATGACGAAAGAAGAGCATAATTGTGAAGCGCACTTCAATACAACCGTCAGTCGAAGCCGAAATGGCCAATTTATTGTTCGTTTGCCATTAAAACAGGACCCGAGTATATACTTAGGGGAGCCTTTACAAATGGCTACAAAACGGTTCCTTTATCTTGAGCGGAAGTTAAATAGACAGCCAGATCTAAAAGCTGAGTATGTAAAGTTCAGGGATGAATACGAAGTACTTGGCCACATGCCTCCGATTATCGAAAAAGACATTGAGCACGCTCATTACGTATTACCACATCATTGTGTAATGAAGTCCGATAGCTTATCAACAAAGCTAAGGGTAGTGTTTGATGCTTCTGCCAAAAGCTCGTCTGGAAGTTCGCTTAATGATATATTAATGGTTGGCCCAACAGTCCAACCAGATCTTTTCTCCATAATAACTAATTTCCGTCTCACAGGAGACATAACAAAAATGTACCGACAAATACTAGTACATCCACAAGATAAAAGACTACAATTAATTGTATGGAGATCACATCCAAATCATCCGTTAGAAATGTATCAACTGTAAACTGTAACGTACGACATAGCATCTGGATCTTACCTCGCAACCAGATGCTTGGTTAAGTTAGCGGATAATCATAAAAAGCATTATGGACGAGCAGCAAAGATTTTAAAGGATAGTTTTTATGTAGATGATTTCAGATTTAATTTCAATAAGCATAAAAACAAGAATGTAACACACAAAGGCTGCAAACGCACTGTTCTTGCGGATTTAGCACGTCTATTCGATCCTTTGGGACTACTACCCAGTAATAGTTTTAAGAAAGTGTCTGAAGAATGGTATATATTGGAAATACATTCCACCTAGATCATCTCATTTCGGAGGACTCTGGGAATCAGCTGTAAAATCACCAAAGGCACTATTGATTCGCTATATTGGGGAAGCATCCTTGACATACTAACAGTTGTCAACAGTTGTTGTGCAAATTGAAGCAATTCTGAACTCTCGGCCGTTGACCCCTCTAACATCCGATCCTAATGATTTTGAAGCTTTAACTCCAGGTCATTTTCTAATAGGGACTCCTCTTACTGCACTGCCTGAGCCGAAAATAACAGCTTGCCACTTGAGTCATATTAATAAATTTCGTCAAATACAGTTCTGAGTATCTGCATCTTCTTCAACGAAAAATTAAATGGAAAACTGAATCCCAAAATCTTAAGCCTGGTACACTGGTTGTGATTAAGGAATCAAATATTCCGCCCATGCGTTGGAAAATAGGTCGGGTAGAAGAGGTCTATCCAGGCAATGATGGCATAGTACGTGTAGCTAGTGTGAAAACGCAATCTGGTAAATATCAAAGAGCTGTGCAAATTTCACGCGTTGTAGAAAGGGAGGCAAAGTAAAAATGCGTAGCAAATGATAATGTAAAATGTAAAAACAGAAAATCGAATACCCTAATGACATTATAGCGTTCTGACAACATTTCTCTTTTTACTATTTATGTTGACAATATCATTCGCAGAACCCAATAAAGAAGTCTTTGTAAGGCAACTTGACAGTGCAGTAGGTATATACTTTGAGGACATAAGTCGAATTCGTATAGTAAATAAATTTTGGAGTGTATACGTATGTTATAATCTAAATACGTATTGGTAATTTGGGGAAATTAAATCATGTCTCCAGCAAATGCAAGAGATCTGCACGACTAATATAACCCAGCAGATGTATTGTAGACCAAGTAGATAATCTTAGTCAAAGATTAGCTGCTATTGATCATACATTGCACTTCCGACACACACTGTACTCCAATACATTTACCCCAAGCACATTCACCCTGCACTTCCGTCACACGATACCCATTCAGCAATTTTCGGCAACTCATTCAATGCACACAACATTTCCCTTAGTAATCATTTTATTGTTAAGACAGGTCAGTTAATGTTTAACGATTGAAAATAAAATCAGTCATAGACTGGAAGGAAAACGAAACGATTCGTTTTATTTAACTTAAAAACTGTCCCCGCGAGAAAGATGATACCACTTAATATATTCAAACGGAACATTCCATTTGCTTATGCTGATGACACAATGATAGTGGTGCGTCACAGGTCTCTAGAGGCAGCAACGGCAATAACGCAGGAGGAGTTCGACTTGGCAGTGAAGTGGTGTCATGACAACGGATTGATGATCAACGCCTTGAAAACGAAGATGATGCATATCAGAAGTCCACAGTTCAAATCTATCGAACAAGAAATTTAGTATAGGAATTATAGCTTCAGTAGCTCAACCAGATGCCTAATCGACGTATGTAGCAGACAGCTACAAGTCCAGATACTTGTAGCTGTCTGTCATCATTGACAGCAATTTTTTATGGAACAAACACATACATCAGCTGCGCATGAGCCTCAAAAGAGCTGTATACGCGATAACTTATTTGAAGTATCATGCCCCGACTTCTGTGCTAAAACAAGTGTACTTCGCCCTACTGGAGTCCAAGTTAAGATACGGTATACTGGCATGGGGTAACGCATCGACAACACACTTACAGAAATGTCGAAAAACAACATTGAAGCAAATAGGGGGAGACAATCCTCGCAATGTTCCTGAACCAGAAAGGCTAAAAGTACTGCAAGTTGAAGTATTACGACGACACACGATTCATAACACCAATCAGCCAGGATATAAACACAAGAAGACGTGCTCAAGCTATACTCGAAGTCCCACGATACTACAACAACAATGGTAAAAAACAGCTCAAATGCAGAGTGCCTGAAGTATTTAACACACTCCCTCAAGATTTAAAGAATATAACAAATTTTAAAAGTAGAAAAAAAAGTATAAACCAATTTCTATTAAATCTAAATACAAATAATTAAATATATTGTACTAAATTTATCTTTCTTTAATTAAAAAACTTGTGAACTTATTAAAAACTGAAACTAAGCTTAGTTATCCAAAACATATATGTAACTATGTAGCACAACCTTCTGCAGACAAGCCTTCAAGGCTTCGTATAACCATTCTTTAGTTTTATAAAAGTTTTAAAAAAAAATAAATAGAAAATGACTGACTGACTTACTGTTTGCAAACGTTTATTATAAAAAGCAAAAAGGCTTAAGTAAGTATTTTTGTCAATATAAAAGAAAGTGAAAAATAATTTCAATTTAAATTTCAAATCGAAAGCCCTTTATAAAACTGATTTTTTGAGATAATTTTTCAAAGTTTAAAAGCGTTCTACTGCAAAATGTTAAAATAGACATAAGCCGCTTTACCTTTTAAGTAAATAAATCCCAGTCGAACCCGGGAATTTTGCTCTATTGAAGCACCTTCTGCTAGCTTTGCGTAGTTCCGCTAGTTCTCGATTCCAGCATGGTGGCTGGTTTTCTTTGGTTTGCTCAGAGGGCTAGCGGTCTTAAAAGCGGAGTTCATTGCCCCCGTCAGACCTCGCACCAATTCGTCAATATCCCGCGTAGAGATTGGTTCGTTGCAGGCTTTGTAGCTCAATTTTCGTTTAAGAGTCCCTTTATACCTTGACCAATCAGTTTTTCCTGGGGTTTCTGAATCTACTTTCTGGAGGTGTACTATAGTTGATGTTGAATTGGATACACCTGTGATCCGAAAAGAATACTTCTTTTGATACCAACCATTTATTTACTGTAATTTCTGGACTATTTGTCACCAGTATGACGTCCAGAACTTCCTGTCTTGTGCTTAAAAAAGTTGGCTCTGAGCCGACATTATACACATTAGTAGTGAGTATTAGCGTCGACACTTATCAGCAGGGGTATGTTGTTGGCATTCTGTGCTGCTGCTATTACGTATGAGGTCCCTCCGCGACAGTTTCTTCGTCATCATTCGGCATGTCAAAATGGGGCCTTCTAAAGGCGTGGCTAGTACTTGCTGCTCCGTCAGGGTGCCCGTCGGTCCGGTTCGATCTGCCGAAATCGGATGATCTTCCCTTTCCGGTAGCTCCCCCTGTTACAGGGTTCTTAGCTACTCCTCCCTTAGATGAGGGCTCACCCATTTTGGGTTTTCCTTCAGTCTCCAAGAGTTCGATTTCCCAGCGAAGTGTGTCGTGTTCTCTGTTCGTCAGTCTAGCTCTCTCTATGTATTTTTCCTATACGGGCTACTTGGAATTTGGCATTCCGGATGGTTATAATTTTTATAATGGCAGCTTTCTTTTTCTTCTTGGCCGTAGAGGCCGTATCTTCTCCAAGACTGCAAACGGATCTGTTATCAAAGTCCGATAGCAGGTCGGTGCTGGTATCCCAGTAGTCAAGCATACGAGGGAGCCTCTGTTGTCGTTGTTAGCGTTTCGTTTTTTATTTATTTTTTGTTCGTATTGTCATTGTCGGTTGTAATGTATATAGTTTGATTGTTGTTGTTTGGATTTTTGTTTGAAGAGGTCTACTATGACGACAGCCAACGCTTACGACAGGAACTGGCCAGTATGCCTGAAGGAGCTCATTAGCGATTGACTTACCCCTCATCCATTCAACCCTTCGGCACTGTTTGCTTTTTGCTCACACCACCACTGAGTTTTGGGGTGGCTGCCACTTGGCTTCGGCAATCCTATCTGAAGCCCGTGCAGTATGGGTGGCCCTGACATGCCATCGCCCTCCAGAGTCATTGGGTGTCCTACTGAGGTCCTTCAAATTGACAAGGTGTGTAATAATGAAGGAGATTTTACCCATAATTAGAATCAAATTTGGAAGCGAAATTCCAGTTTAGTTGATTATATTTCTACATTTATACATGAAAATAATATTATTATTCTGGCCATAATAGATAGATGTTTATTCCGTAATACAATTTTTATGAACGATGAACATACCTCAGTAAACTTAAATTTATGCAAGCTCATTGAAATAGGATCGAAATGATTAATTTACAGATTATATATCTGAAGATTTTCGATATGCAAGGAATGTACTCCATATCAAACTGTAAATTGATGTAACAACGACTTGGTTAGCCATTGGAACAAACATAAAATTAACAGTTTGAACGATAGGCCAGTATAATACTCCCACCCGATAAATGTCCATATACTTCGTTTTTAGCTAAACGATTACAATTTTAAACACCAACCACATTGGATATATCAATTTAAGTCTACCTCAAGTTCACCCTCCTTATGTGCTTTGCCTTCTAAACGCGTCATCGAATATAAGAAAAAAGCTGTACCAAATGGGTCAAGTGCTACTTGTTCTGTAAGGCTCTTCGCCAGCGCACTTCTCAAATCAGACTTGGTCCACATAATATCAGCAATTCGTACCCAAAAGTACATTGTGGGACCCATAATTAAAGATCCAAACAACCCGTACCTTTAAATACACGCAAAAACTTAATATATACATACATAGGTATACATGATAATTTAAGATTTAATGATATTTTTTTAACAGTCTTACCGTAAACATTTCATCCAATCATAATTCTTGTACGATCGGTGTTCAACGAATGTCTGTTCAACTACACATCCGATTGGCCATAAAATCCCATACGAAATCATTCCTTTTACCATTTTGTGCCTTAAAGCCAAAGCAAAAACCTTTTGAAACATTTTTTTGATTTAGTAAGAATTTATATAAAAAGAAATTTTGAATTTAATGAACGACAGTTATAATTATTAATATTTTCATCCCCCTGAAGTCATGGCTACATAAACTTTGTCAAAAAATGTTTATACATACATATGTATGTACATATATGTATATCATTCAATAAGAAACTTATAGCACTATCACGTGAGGTGTGGAAGCTGATATGTACCACATATATTTATAATCAATTATTTTTTAAACACGACCTGACATTCAAAGAACAAGGCTTTATTAATATTACATTAAAGGAATAATAATAACAGAATTGCGTGATAGTTCTAGAACGAACAGAACCAGAAGCGGTAATGAACATTTTTAAAAAGATTTAAACAAATGGTTCTTAAATGTTGTACGTGTGTACAGTAAGATAAAAAATCATTCAAGGAATACAGGTGTCAAACTGCAATAACCCATATACTCTCCCCCGTGTTGAAAAAAAATTTCAATTTAATTAATGAGTTGTACTTTCTTTCGTGGTACGGGATATGTGCGTAAAGTTGCAGGGTAGGGAGATGGCTGTGAAGATACTCGCGGTGGATTGTCATCATAAATTTCGGCTGTTGCAGGGCATGCAGGTTTCAATCTCTCAGCGTACACATTTGATGTTCTGCCGTTGATATCGATGGTAAACAATCTCTCGTTGATTCGTTTAATGATTTTGTGTGGACCGGAATATGGTTGGTCCAATCCCTGCTTTAGAGCATCGTGACTTAAGAATACATGTATGCATGAGTAAAGATCGTTAAAGCAAAATACATTTTTATTATTGCAGTGATGTGTTGCTGATATCGGCTTGAGATTTCGCACGAAAATCTTCAAGAAAAATATTAGGGTCTTCAAGTCTTCCGTGTAGCAACGTAGTCCGAGAAGAATCAGCGGAAGTGTTGTGGTCCAACGATACGTTATTTTCTTATTTCACTTTTATTTAATTTAAATTCATATCGCTTACGTGCTAGACAAAAATGCTTAAAGCTAGCCTAACTATCTAACAAACGTTCCTTCATCTACAGGAGATGGGTTATTCTAATACATACATATTTCCTTGTGCCTTTCGGCTTAAATTGTTTTTTGTTTATCTTAATCGACAATCTAGTTTCTTAATTTCATATTTGTCATACACATCAGTTCAGCCGCAGCTTTAAAGCTTAACGCATCGAACCCTCTACCGGCGTGTTATTGTGCAGTATATCTCGCATTTTTTTTTTTTGTTTTTTTGTTGTGTTTTTCGTTGTACCAATTATCAAAAAAGGGAAGCGCTCTCGATCCCCGGATTCAGGGGACTTTTCATTGCAAATTAAAAGACGACAATTGTCAATACTTCACTCATGATATGAAAAGTGATAAGGTGTTCAAAGTTGTACTATATGGCCTAGGGCAAATCGAAACAGATTCTTTGAAAAATTGTGCCGAAACTGTCAGATGTTTGGCCACGGGGAGAGAAACTGCCACATAAAGACATATTGTGCCATTTGCGCTGGTTCTCACAAAACTGAGCAGTGCAGCGAAAATATCCTCAAATGTGCGAACTGCAAAGGAGAACATAAATCAACCGATAGCGCATGCGCAAGCAGGAGTCACTACATTGATCTGAAGCAGAAGCCTGCAGCAAAGACGAATCGATCTGTCTCTCACAAAAACAGCAATCAAGATGACAGCAACAACAATAATGCCAATATTTCTTTTCACTCATTATCGGATTGCCCACCTCTACCAACACGAGCAGCTGCAAAGCGGGTTGGAGTAATAGGGAGCAGGAACATCTCTTTACCTAATGCGTGGGAGAAAATGTCTCAACAGAGTTACCATCGTGCAGCAACAATTTAAGTAGTAATAATGGTGAGTTATTCACCATGGAAGAATTGAACTCCCTTGTAATGGAGATGATAAATAAATTAGGTTCTTGTAAAACAAAAATAGAACAATTTAATGCCATCGCACAATTAGCTACTAAGTTTTTGTACAAACATGTCAAGTAATATAACAAATAATTTAAATATTATAACATGGAATGCAAGAAGTGTTAAAAATAAACATAGTGAACTTATTAGTTTCCTAAATAATAATTATATTGATATTGCATTAATAACGGAAACATGGTTAGATTCCACAATCCAAATTTCAACGTCAGTCTTTAAGTGTTATCGTATGGATAGAACAAATAGAAGTGGTGGTGGTATAGCGATCCTAATAAGGAGATCGATTCAACATAAGCGTCTAGGTAGTATTCGCACACATCTTGTGGAAAATCTGGGTATAGAGCTAATTCCAGGAAACGGTAATACACTGAAACTGTTCTGTGTTTATTTCCCTGGTGAATCTCCTACTATTGAAAAACAACTTCAGTTGAAATCCGACTTGAGGAAAATCTTTAGTACTGTTGGTGACTTTTTAATTGGAGGTGGTCCGTCCTAACTCTTGGGGTAACGTTCTGTCTAACCTATTTGCTATGTTGCCTGTTCGTGGTCTATTTCCGTCCATCGTGGTCGTCCATCTGTTATTGATTTTTTTCTTACTGACTTATCTAGTCACATTTCTCAGCCAGTTACTATAAACGAACTATCTTCAGATCATAATCCAGTTCTCTGTCGACTTCCCTGGTCAGGTGAAAAACTTCCGCAATATTTCCAGGATCTGAAACATGCAAACTGGAATATTTTCCGATCCGAACTCAAATCCAGACTTAGAAACGTCCCTACCAGTCTAGACGACATAAATAGCAAAGTTGATATTGACAATATTGTCTATCAGTTTTCCGAACATATCCTTAGTTCGGCTGATAGAAGTGTGCCGATTCTGGAATATCGTGAAGTTTACGAAAAACCAAAAAAGAAATATTCCTAGTCTTAGAGATATGGGTGCTGACCTAGACAAAGCAAATATTTTCTGCCAGAGTTTTGCTCAAAACCATCGCGTTTCCCTACATCTAGGTGACACTAATACTAACGTATATGTGCTAAACGAGTTACAAGACTTTAATGCCTCTATAACACAACACCAGAAAATGCGTTCATTACTGAGACTGAGATAGAACACTTCACAGATAACCTCATTGTAAAGAAAACTGGTGGTTTAGATGAGGTAAGAAATATCTATTTGAAGAACTTATCTAGGGAACTTATCTAGATTTTTAGCATTCATAATAAATGCCTGCTTAAAAATGTAATATTTTCCAACTGCTTGGAAAGAAGCTAAAGCAGTACCCATTCTAAAAGCAGGAAAACCTCCGAATGTACCAACTACAGACCTATAAGTCTATTGAGTAGCATAAGTCAAGTAATTAAGGACAAATTACTAAAAACCATTGATGAAAAAAATATACTTCCCAATGAGCAATTTGGCTTTCGGCACTTTCATAGTACGAACCACCAAATTCTAAGAATTTGCAATAGTAATAAAATTAATCGTGATATAGGAAAATCAACCGGATTATTGATACTGGATATTGAAAAGGCATTTGATACTGTATGGCACAATGGCCTATTATATAAAATGATACGATTCCATTTTCCACCGTATATTTGTAAAGTTGTCCAGAGTTTTTTGTCAGATAGATGTTACAAAGTTCATGTCAATAATAGTCAATCATGTTTGTGTAATGTAAATGCTGGTGTTCCTCAAGGGTCAGTCCTTGCACCGATCCTGTTCAACATGTTTTTATCGGATTCCCCCACTTATCGGAATGTAATTTCGCCCTGTATGCTGATGATTCTGCGATCTTTTCGTCGCATAAATTTGGTCTGAATATTGAGACAAATTTAAAAAATGCGTCGGAAATATAGTAATAGTTGTTAGATACCTTAATAAATGGAAAATTAAAGTTAATGAGGAAAAGATAAAAGCTATCTTTTTCACACGAAAAAGAAAGTCTTGTTATCTTCCATCCGACCAATTAACAGTAAACGGGCAACACATACAATGGGAGACGTCGGTGCAGTACCTGGGCGTCTACCTAGATAAAAGACTTACTTTTAATGAACATATATCAAAGACTCTTCATAAAACGGGTACTGCAATTAAAATGTATCCTTTTATAAATAGAAAATCCTTACTTTCAAATGCCAATAAAATACTCTTACACAAGGTTATTTTTCAGGCAATATTGTTGTACGGTTGTCAAGTATGGGGTGATTGTGCTAAGTGTCACATAAAAAGATTGCAAATACAACAAAACAAAATACTCATAATGATGTTTAACCTTCCCTGGCATCACTCTACCTGCGACTTACACAGTAAAGCTGATTTTGAATTGATCTCCGTTAAGATACATGCACTTACCGAAAGATTTATGGGCAGATGTGATCTATCCGATAATCCTCTAGTTATTGAGCTTAATAATAACTATAACCGACAAGACTGATGTTTTTTTTGTACTTGTTTCTGTATTTATCTGTTTATTTAGTTTATTTATTTATTCGTTAAATTATTTATTTATATATTAATATTATTTATTTATTTATTTATTTATTCATATATTTATTTATTTATTTATTTATTTATTTATTTATTTATTTATTTATTTATCTATTTATTTATTTATTTATTTATTTATTTATTTATTTATTTATTTATTTATTTATTTATTTATTTATTTATTTATTTACTTTCCTTTTTTTTGCCTAGAATAATTATTTAAAATTTATAATTTTTTTTGTTTTTAGTTTTATTTCAGTAGAAAGATATAACATGACATATAATATATCGAACCTCTGAATTGTAAATTGTGCGGTGGCTCGCTTTATTAACTTTATAATAATAAAAAAAACTACTCCTTCATATTTGTACTTAGAAAACTTATTTTTAAAAAAACTTAGCTCTTCCTTTTTTTTTGTATAACCTACCTTAATCTAAATTGACTTAAAATGAAACTTAAGCACCATATTAACTACGTCCGTAACATTACAGACGCGTGCACCAGGGCATATATGTAGTGTATAAGTAATGTATGTAAGTTGGTCACCATGGTCAACTATCCGGCAATTTTGAAAAGCCAGCGGCTGCGGGACCAGTTTTGGTGGAACCACCAGTAAAATTGCAATTCTTTGGTAGACTCTCTCCTGTCTCGAGCAGAGATCGCTCTACTGAACCGGAGGAGATCCTCGCGACTGCAAGCGAGATTCCGTTCGTATTGGAGTCGCCTGTCCACTGTTCGGCGTACGACATGGCTGATGTCAGGACATCCTTGTGGATTGAGATAGAGGAACGCTTCAGGAGGAATAAAGCCGGTGAGGCGCACTCTCTCATGGTACATAACATTGGTAATGTATGTAAGTTGGTCACCATGGTCAACTATCCGGCAATTTTGAAAAGCCAGCGGCTGCGGGACCAGTTTTGGTGGAACCACCAGTAAAATTGCAATTCTTTGGTAGACTCTCTCCTGTCTCGAGCAGAGATCGCTCTACTGAACCGGAGGAGATCCTCGCGACTGCAAGCGAGATTCCGTTCGTATTGGAGTCGCCTGTCCACTGTTCGGCGTACGACATGGCTGATGTCAGGACATCCTTGTGGATTGAGATAGAGGAACGCTTCAGGAGGAATAAAGCCGGTGAGGCGCACTCTCTCATGGTACATAACATTGGGGCAATTTTGAAAAGCCAGCGGCTGCGGGACCAGTTTTGGTGGAACCACCAGTAAAATTGCAATTCTTTGGTAGACTCTCTCCTGTCTCGAGCAGAGATCGCTCTACTGAACCGGAGGAGATCCTCGCGACTGCAAGCGAGATTCCGTTCGTATTGGAGTCGCCTGTCCACTGTTCGGCGTACGACATGGCTGATGTCAGGACATCCTTGTGGATTGAGATAGAGGAACGCTTCAGGAGGAATAAAGCCGGTGAGGCGCACTCTCTCATGGTACATAACATTGGGGTAGCCCCAAGGATCAGATTGTTTGAAGAAGTCATAGCTCGTGTAATATGCCTTCTGGTCAGCCTAATATTTAATAAAATTAACTCTCCTGTTCAATTTTGCCTCGTTGTACAGGACCTCGTTAGGATAGAACTTCTTGTACTCAGATTCGGGTGTCCGATACAACCGGAGACAAGTGCGAAGACACTTGTCTCCAGTTGTGCGGCATGGAACCTATAAGATCTTTAGTGAATATTGAGAACATGATCGGCGAACCAACCGCTCCCTGTTGCAGAATTTACATCGCCACATTTCACGACGAACTTTCTACCTGTTATCATGTCATAAATCATGTATAGCAATGATTTATTTGTGCCAAGCCTGACCAGCTTGAGGAAGAGTCCCTCCAACCAAACGGTGTCGAGTGCCTCCACCAAGTCAGACAGACACCCGTGCATTGTTTTTTTCTTTGTTGCATTGAATGTCGGATACCAGTTATGTATGCTTTCATACCCCGCCCTGATTGTCCGGTATGATTTTATTTTCCTCAACCCATTGTTTCAGAACTCGAATGACTATATTTTCAAAAACCTTGCTTATGAAGAAGACTGATCGACCGGAGATTTGTCGGAATAGATTTGTCTTTGTCCCGTTTATGGATTGGTTGCACCACAGCTGTTTTCCAGTGTGCCAGGTAATAAGCATTACTCATTGCATTGTTGTACAGTGTTGTGTAAATCTATACGGCTTCAGGTAGCAAATGGCGGAGCACAATATTCGGTATTCCATCGATTCCCACTGACTTTTTCTTCTTTAGCAAGTTAAAGATACTCAAGATGGCATTATTTGAAATCTTCTCGTATAATAATAATAATAATACTTTTTCTTCTTTAGCAAGTTAAAGATACTCAAGATGGCATTATTTGAAATCTTCTCGTCACTGAGCCAGGACTTTATCCACAGAACTACGTTCGAGTGGGATCAATCCTCCATCAAACAGAAACCAGACGAACGAGGAGGTTGACAGATACCTCATACAAATGGGCGACGTAATTAAACGTACCATAGATAAGACCATTCCGAAAATTGATGACCGCAGTGTTTATCAAAGTGCTACCATCGATTCTCTTCACGTATTCCTACGCTCATTTACAATGACATTCCAGCAGCAGCTGAAAATGCGTGCATATGGTATCGATGAATCTCTTCTTCTATGGATTAGAAATTACCTTTCGAACCGTTCAATTCAAGTTGTTTTGGATGGGTTCAAGTCTGATATCCACAAAATAAATGCTGGTGTACCCCAAGGCTCTGTTCTGTCTCCGACACTCTTTCTCATTTTAATTATTGATCTCTTGTCTGCTACTTCTAATCCAATCCATTCCTTCGCTGATGACAGCACCCTCAGCTTTTCATATTCGTTCCGAGACTCACGACCCTGCCCTTCGGCCGTAGAATTGGAACGGCAGCGTATGTTAAGCTCATTGAATTCCGATCTTGATAGCATAATTAGATGGGGAAACAACGACAGAGTGGAATTCAATGCTTCAAAAACTCAATGCTGTCTGCTGTCACTCAATTTTCATTATCCATGGATGGCGCTTGTGTCGATGAAACCGGAAAGCTTTCCATCCTTGGTATGTGTATCAACACAACACTTAGTTGGAACGATCACATATTTGAGGTCGCCAAAAATGCTGCGAAATGTTTAGGTTTCCTTAATCGATGCAAGAAATTTTCCGCCCCAAGCTTGAGTACAACGCTCATATCTGGTCTGGTGCCCCAAAGACCACCCTACACCTACTAGATAGAATCCAAAAGCGAGCGATAAAACTTATAGGAGACAACAATGACGCAAAGTCATTAGACTCGCTCGAACATCGACGTACCGTTTCTTCTTTGTCCGTATTTTATCGCTATTTCAACAAACAATGCTCAAGTGAGCTAGCCAACTGCATTCCTCCTCTCCATTAATTCACCCGCAATTCTCGTCTCGCCAGGAATGCTCATCAGTTTACCCTTAAGCCTAATTTCCGACGCACAGTTAAATTTAGAGACTCGTTCTTCAGCCGTACTACGCGAATTTGGAATGCTCTTCCCAGCCCTATATTTCCCACAGACTACAACCCGCAGATATTTAAGACCAATGTGCACAGGTACCTCCTCTCCCTTTCTCCCTATATACCTTCGGCCCGTGCTGTGTCTTGACCCCGGACACTTAAGGGTATTAGCAATCCCTTGAGCGCGCGCAAATTATATAAAAAAAAAAAATAGGCCTTTACTGTGGCAAGGGCGTTGTTTTACAACAGCCAACTTGATACCAGGGTAAAGGTAGTCGGCTACGTGGCCCTCATCCGGCCAGTTATGGCCTACAGTTTTTTAAGAATGTTCACCCGAATTCAAAAGAACATATGAAAAAACAATTTTATTAATTCAATAAACTACAACCGTCTAGATCCTTATGGATTACCAAAAGCAACTAACTCCATTTATGAAAAAGAATAGCAAATGAGTAGAATGTATGTAATAACAGAAAATTAATATCTGTGTTTTATGAGTGTGAATGTCTGTGAAATAGGTATGATTGTATGACTGATTTTAGTTATTAAAATACATGTAAAATGGTATAAGTGGGAAAGGCTTTTTTTTAACAGTAATAATAATAATTATAATAATAATAATAATAATAATAATAATAATAATAATAATAATAATAATAATAATAATAATAATAATAATAATAATAATAATAATAATAATAATAATAATAATAATAATAATAATAATAATAATAATAATAATAATAATAATAATAATAATAATAATAATAATAACAATAATAATAATAATAATAATAATAATAATAATAATAATAATAATAATAATAATAATAATTTTTTTTGTTTTTAGTTTTATTTCAGTAGAAAGATATAACATGACATATAATATATCGAACCTCTGAATTGTAAATTGTGCGGTGGCTCGCTTTATTAACTTTATAATAATAAAAAAAACTACTCCTTCATATTTGTACTTAGAAAACTTATTTTTAAAAAAACTTAGCTCTTCCTTTTTTTTTTGTATAACCTACCTTAATCTAAATTGACTTAAAATGAAACTTAAGCACCATATTAACTACGTCCGTAACATTACAGACGCGTGCACCAGGGCATATATGTAGTGTATAAGTAATGTATGTAAGTTGGTCACCATGGTCAACTATCCGGCAATTTTGAAAAGCCAGCGGCTGCGGGACCAGTTTTGGTGGAACCACCAGTAAAATTGCAATTCTTTGGTAGACTCTCTCCTGTCTCGAGCAGAGATCGCTCTACTGAACCGGAGGAGATCCTCGCGACTGCAAGCGAGATTCCGTTCGTATTGGAGTCGCCTGTCCACTGTTCGGCGTACGACATGGCTGATGTCAGGACATCCTTGTGGATTGAGATAGAGGAACGCTTCAGGAGGAATAAAGCCGGTGAGGCGCACTCTCTCATGGTACATAACATTGGTAATGTATGTAAGTTGGTCACCATGGTCAACTATCCGGCAATTTTGAAAAGCCAGCGGCTGCGGGACCAGTTTTGGTGGAACCACCAGTAAAATTGCAATTCTTTGGTAGACTCTCTCCTGTCTCGAGCAGAGATCGCTCTACTGAACCGGAGGAGATCCTCGCGACTGCAAGCGAGATTCCGTTCGTATTGGAGTCGCCTGTCCACTGTTCGGCGTACGACATGGCTGATGTCAGGACATCCTTGTGGATTGAGATAGAGGAACGCTTCAGGAGGAATAAAGCCGGTGAGGCGCACTCTCTCATGGTACATAACATTGGGGCAATTTTGAAAAGCCAGCGGCTGCGGGACCAGTTTTGGTGGAACCACCTGCAATTCTTTGGTAGACTCTCTCCTGTCTCGAGCAGAGATCGCTCTACTGAACCGGAGGAGATCCTCGCGACTGCAAGCGAGATTCCGTTCGTATTGGAGTCGCCTGTCCACTGTTCGGCGTACGACATGGCTGATGTCAGGACATCCTTGTGGATTGAGATAGAGGAACGCTTCAGGAGGAATAAAGCCGGTGAGGCGCACTCTCTCATGGTACATAACATTGGGGTAGCCCCAAGGATCAGATTGTTTGAAGAAGTCATAGCTCGTGTAATATGCCTTCTGGTCAGCCTAATATTTAATAAAATTAACTCTCCTGTTCAATTTTGCCTCGTTGTACAGGACCTCGTTAGGATAGAACTTCTTGTACTCAGATTCGGGTGTCCGATACAACCGGAGACAAGTGCGAAGACACTTGTCTCCAGTTGTGCGGCATGGAACCTATAAGATCTGTAGTGAATATTGAGAACATGATCGGCGAACCAACCGCTCCCTGTTGCAGAATTTACATCGCCACATTTCACGACGAACTTTCTACCTGTTATCATGTCATAAATCATGTATAGCAATGATTTATTTGTGCCAAGCCTGACCAGCTTGAGGAAGAGTCCCTCCAACCAAACGGTGTCGAGTGCCTTCACCAAGTCAGACAGACACCCGTGCATTGTTTTTTTCTTTGTTGCATTGAATGTCGGATACCAGTTATGTATGCTTTCATACCCCGCCCTGATTGTCCGGTATGATTTTATTTTCCTCAACCCATTGTTTCAGAACTCGAATGACTATATTTTCAAAAACCTTGCTTATGAAGAAGACTGATCGACCGGAGATTTGTCGGAATAGATTTGTCTTTGTCCCGTTTATGGATTGGTTGCACCACAGCTGTTTTCCAGTGTGCCAGGTAATAAGCATTACTCATTGCATTGTTGTACAGTGTTGTGTAAATCTATACGGCTTCAGGTAGCAAATGGCGGAGCACAATATTCGGTATTCCATCGATTCCCACTGACTTTTTCTTCTTTAGCAAGTTAAAGATACTCAAGATGGCATTATTTGAAATCTTCTCGTATAATAATAATAATAATACTTTTTCTTCTTTAGCAAGTTAAAGATACTCAAGATGGCATTATTTGAAATCTTCTCGTCACTGAGCCAGGACTTTATCCACAGAACTACGTTCGAGTGGGATCAATCCTCCATCAAACAGAAACCAGACGAACGAGGAGGTTGACAGATACCTCATACAAATGGGCGACGTAATTAAACGTACCATAGATAAGACCATTCCGAAAATTGATGACCGCAGTGTTTATCAAAGTGCTACCATCGATTCTCTTCACGTATTCCTACGCTCATTTACAATGACATTCCAGCAGCAGCTGAAAATGCGTGCATATGGTATCGATGAATCTCTTCTTCTATGGATTAGAAATTACCTTTCGAACCGTTCAATTCAAGTTGTTTTGGATGGGTTCAAGTCTGATATCCACAAAATAAATGCTGGTGTACCCCAAGGCTCTGTTCTGTCTCCGACACTCTTTCTCATTTTAATTATTGATCTCTTGTCTGCTACTTCTAATCCAATCCATTCCTTCGCTGATGACAGCACCCTCAGCTTTTCATATTCGTTCCGAGACTCACGACCCTGCCCTTCGGCCGTAGAATTGGAACGGCAGCGTATGTTAAGCTCATTGAATTCCGATCTTGATAGCATAATTAGATGGGGAAACAACGACAGAGTGGAATTCAATGCTTCAAAAACTCAATGCTGTCTGCTGTCACTCAATTTTCATTATCCATGGATGGCGCTTGTGTCGATGAAACCGGAAAGCTTTCCATCCTTGGTATGTGTATCAACACAACACTTAGTTGGAACGATCACATATTTGAGGTCGCCAAAAATGCTGCGAAATGTTTAGGTTTCCTTAATCGATGCAAGAAATTTTCCGCCCCAAGCTTGAGTACAACGCTCATATCTGGTCTGGTGCCCCAAAGACCACCCTACACCTACTAGATAGAATCCAAAAGCGAGCGATAAAACTTATAGGAGACAACAATGACGCAAAGTCATTAGACTCGCTCGAACATCGACGTACCGTTTCTTCTTTGTCCGTATTTTATCGCTATTTCAACAAACAATGCTCAAGTGAGCTAGCCAACTGCATTCCTCCTCTCCATTAATTCACCCGCAATTCTCGTCTCGCCAGGAATGCTCATCAGTTTACCCTTAAGCCTAATTTCCGACGCACAGTTAAATTTAGAGACTCGTTCTTCAGCCGTACTACGCGAATTTGGAATGCTCTTCCCAGCCCTATATTTCCCACAGACTACAACCCGCAGATATTTAAGACCAATGTGCACAGGTACCTCCTCTCCCTTTCTCCCTATATACCTTCGGCCCGTGCTGTGTCTTGACCCCGGACACTTAAGGGTATTAGCAATCCCTTGAGCGCGCGCAAATTATATAAAAAAAAAAAATAGGCCTTTACTGTGGCAAGGGCGTTGTTTTACAACAGCCAACTTGATACCAGGGTAAAGGTAGTCGGCTACGTGGCCCTCATCCGGCCAGTTATGGCCTACAGTTTTTTAAGAATGTTCACCCGAATTCAAAAGAACATATGAAAAAACAATTTTATTAATTCAATAAACTACAACCGTCTAGATCCTTATGGATTACCAAAAGCAACTAACTCCATTTATGAAAAAGAATAGCAAATGAGTAGAATGTATGTAATAACAGAAAATTAATATCTGTGTTTTATGAGTGTGAATGTCTGTGAAATAGGTATGATTGTATGACTGATTTTAGTTATTAAAATACATGTAAAATGGTATAAGTGGGAAAGGCTTTTTTTAACAGTAATAATAATAATTATAATAATAATAATAATAATAATAATAATAATAATAATAATAATAATAATAATAATAATAATAATAATAATAATAATAATAATAATAATAATAATAATAATAATAATAATAATAATAATAATAATAATAATAATAATAATAATAATAATAATAATAATAATAATAATAACAATAATAATAATAATAATAATAATAATAATAATAATAATAATAATAATAATAATTTTTTTTGTTTTTAGTTTTATTTCAGTAGAAAGATATAACATGACATATAATATATCGAACCTCTGAATTGTAAATTGTGCGGTGGCTCGCTTTATTAACTTATAATAATAAAAAAAACTACTCCTTCATATTTGTACTTAGAAAACTTATTTTTAAAAAAACTTAGCTCTTCCTTTTTTTTTGTATAACCTACCTTAATCTAAATTGACTTAAAATGAAACTTAAGCACCATATTAACTACGTCCGTAACATTACAGACGCGTGCACCAGGGCATATATGTAGTGTATAAGTAATGTATGTAAGTTGGTCACCATGGTCAACTATCCGGCAATTTTGAAAAGCCAGCGGCTGCGGGACCAGTTTTGGTGGAACCACCAGTAAAATTGCAATTCTTTGGTAGACTCTCTCCTGTCTCGAGCAGAGATCGCTCTACTGAACCGGAGGAGATCCTCGCGACTGCAAGCGAGATTCCGTTCGTATTGGAGTCGCCTCTGTTCGGCGTACGACATGGCTGATGTCAGGACATCCTTGTGGATTGAGATAGAGGAACGCTTCAGGAGGAATAAAGCCGGTGAGGCGCACTCTCTCATGGTACATAACATTGGTAATGTATGTAAGTTGGTCACCATGGTCAACTATCCGGCAATTTTGAAAAGCCAGCGGCTGCGGGACCAGTTTTGGTGGAACCACCAGTAAAATTGCAATTCTTTGGTAGACTCTCTCCTGTCTCGAGCAGAGATCGCTCTACTGAACCGGAGGAGATCCTCGCGACTGCAAGCGAGATTCCGTTCGTATTGGAGTCGCCTGTCCACTGTTCGGCGTACGACATGGCTGATGTCAGGACATCCTTGTGGATTGAGATAGAGGAACGCTTCAGGAGGAATAAAGCCGGTGAGGCGCACTCTCTCATGGTACATAACATTGGGGCAATTTTGAAAAGCCAGCGGCTGCGGGACCAGTTTTGGTGGAACCACCAGTAAAATTGCAATTCTTTGGTAGACTCTCTCCTGTCTCGAGCAGAGATCGCTCTACTGAACCGGAGGAGATCCTCGCGACTGCAAGCGAGATTCCGTTCGTATTGGAGTCGCCTGTCCACTGTTCGGCGTACGACATGGCTGATGTCAGGACATCCTTGTGGATTGAGATAGAGGAACGCTTCAGGAGGAATAAAGCCGGTGAGGAATAAAGCCGGTGAGGCGCACTCTCTCATGGTACATAACATTGGGGTAGCCCCAAGGATCAGATTGTTTGAAGAAGTCATAGCTCGTGTAATATGCCTTCTGGTCAGCCTAATATTTAATAAAATTAACTCTCCTGTTCAATTTTTGCCTCGTTGTACAGGACCTCGTTAGGATAGAACTTCTTGTACTCAGATTCGGGTGTCCGATACAACCGGAGACAAGTGCGAAGACACTTGTCTCCAGTTGTGCGGCATGGAACCTATAAGATCTGTAGTGAATATTGAGAACATGATCGGCGAACCAACCGCTCCCTGTTGCAGAATTTACATCGCCACATTTCACGACGAACTTTCTACCTGTTATCATGTCATAAATCATGTATAGCAATGATTTATTTGTGCCAAGCCTGACCAGCTTGAGGAAGAGTCCCTCCAACCAAACGGTGTCGAGTGCCTTCACCAAGTCAGACAGACACCCGTGCATTGTTTTTTTCTTTGTTGCATTGAATGTCGGATACCAGTTATGTATGCTTTCATACCCCGCCCTGATTGTCCGGTATGATTTTATTTTCCTCAACCCATTGTTTCAGAACTCGAATGACTATATTTTCAAAAACCTTGCTTATGAAGAAGACTGATCGACCGGAGATTTGTCGGAATAGATTTGTCTTTGTCCCGTTTATGGATTGGTTGCACCACAGCTGTTTTCCAGTGTGCCAGGTAATAAGCATTACTCATTGCATTGTTGTACAGTGTTGTGTAAATCTATACGGCTTCAGGTAGCAAATGGCGGAGCACAATATTCGGTATTCCATCGATTCCCACTGACTTTTTCTTCTTTAGCAAGTTAAAGATACTCAAGATGGCATTATTTGAAATCTTCTCGTATAATAATAATAATAATACTTTTTCTTCTTTAGCAAGTTAAAGATACTCAAGATGGCATTATTTGAAATCTTCT